>JAUMHG010000059.1:7295183-7316798 GCA_032359395.1 Enteromius anoplus
AAGGGAAAACGAAACTAAAACAGGAAGACATGAAAACGAAACTAAGAACAGAACTAAAACAGGCATAAATGTTACACTGGGGGTGTTTACCCCACAGACTAGGTTTTAAAAAAAATTATTTCATTCTGAATATAATTACATTTTCCTTAAATAGCATGTACTCCCTTATGACAAGTCTTACTATTGTCATATCATATATAACTGTGATGTGCTGCAAAACAACAAGCTATAAAACACTTTTTTTTCTTATTGGTGAAAATTAGGTCACTTAACATGAAATTAGTTTTCACTTAGAAACTTCCCAAGTGTAATCTTCACAATATCTACTTCACCACTTTTACCAGCATAATTCGAAGCACCGACAAAATCATGACTTTATACTAGAGATATTTTGGTAGTTATTACGAATAAAACAATATAACACATTATATTTAAGAGCAAACTGAATTTGACATTTTCAGACACTCTATGTCACATTAATTGCAATTAAATGAAAATGTTATCTATACAATGAGCTAAACTTTACATACTGTGCATACTGTAGATATATAGGTAAGACTTTATTTTAAGGTTACACCAAGTTGCCTGTTATTACTAGAATATTAGCCCTTTATTAGTGCTAAATAAACACATATTAATGCCTTATTCTGGATGACCTTATTCTACATCCCTAATCCTATCGTAATTTCGTACTTACATCTACTGTCTTTGAAATATAATTAAAGCGTGCTGCTGAACGTACTGACATTTGTGGTACTAAAATATACCTTATAGTCATTTCTATAGAAACTTGCATGGCATTAGCTATTTGTAATAATAAATTAGCAATATTAACATATTAACTTTAAAAGTAATAGAGAATATCTGCTTTAGTATGATGTCAACACATCTTTAAATCATGATAAAACCACGATTATTAAAGTGCCCCTATTATGCTATTATGCTTTTTATGCCGCAGTCTGTCATGTAGCTGTATGTGAACATAAAATCTGCAAAGTTGTAATGCCGACAGTGCACAATATATGAAGTTATTGTCTATCAAAAAAAATACAAAATCGGCTCACATTCGCCTAAATGAGTCATCAGCAATTCTAATCTTTTTCTGTTATGGATCCATGTCACGAAGTAACATGTTTGCATAATGTCCGCCCACGTTCTTCGTCACGAACAACTTGCCTGCCCACAAACAGTACATTTTCCGCATGGATTACATTTGACTTACATTACTGTGAGAGTAAATTTGTTTTAAATGCCCTTCCAAAAGATGAATCTACAAAAAATTTATGGTTAACATTAATTTTATCAACAACACCTCAGCAGTACAATCTTGTGTTGTGTTGTGTCGCGTCATTTTATTGATGACTGATTTTCCAATCTTGGAGTACAACGCCATATTCACCAAACGCTTGGTCTTAAAAGATGGATTAGTGTCCAGTTTACGTGGACCAGCTTGCTCCTGTAAGTACATTACCTGTAAGTATGATTAATAATTGATGATTGTATTTTCTTATGATCGTTCAAAATACGTATTTGCGTACGTTATGTTGTGTAACAACCCTGCACATGTTTTGGTAACCGGCTAATTTGCGTTTCTATAGTTCTGTTGTTCAGCTGTGAGCCTAATGTAGTCTAAACATTGTGATTGATGCAGCTTGACTATCTGTCTGTATTATTAGTTTAAGTAATGATAAACAATGTTTAACGAAGAGTTATGCATTATACAGTGTTGAAGTTCCCAACTACATAAACATGTTTTAAGAGACTCATAAAAGAATTTAAACTTAAAAATGGCATAATAGGGGCTAAGTAATTTAAATTTAATTTTACAAAGGTGCATTTTTTATGAAAAACAGCCATGAAAGTGAACTGTTGGCTTTTATTTCAATACAATATGTCATAAAGTTCTGTCATCATTAACTGTAAATTAACGCTCACACGTACAGTAGTTTACAAAACTAGTTCCGTCCGAATAGAGCTACAGTGCAATTCAGCTAGGTATACATCCACGCTAAAATACCAAGGTGAAAGTCGTTATAGCTTGCGCAGTATAGACCCAGCTCCCGACCCAACTTTGTAAATAGATTAACGCAGATAGTTTTTTTATCGCGCTATAAGTGTCTCACGTTAATGCCCACCACTAGAACAGATACAACTTTTGATATTAAAATTGAACTAGTAAATTCTTAAATAAACTTTATGAGTTAATAATTACAAAATTGTTAGGTGAACTATACCTTAATTTAAGTATTACACTGTAAAAGGAGGTCTAATTTGCCAAAGGGATTCAAATCGCCAAAATCTATTCATTTTCCGAATCTGTCTGAGAGTTATTTCAGTCCATTGAAGGGCATTTGTCTGATCTAGTCTCATTAGTAACTATGAGGAAACATAACAAAGAAAGACTGAACTCTCTAGTGACAACAGTGACGTGAAAGTCTGTTACCAGTCAAACAACGATTTAAAAATACTTTAAGCAATTGACATTTAATAGACGGGTCTGACATTCCGCCAATTAACAATAAGTGCTTTAGGATATTCAATGATCACAAGGGAATCAGGATTTAGGTCTTGTACACTGTAACCCATTTGCAAGTGCACTGGTGTCTTACCCTCAAGAGCTTTTGGTTTATCTCAATCCATCTTGACAGAGCAGCTCTCTGTAAAGAAGATCGTGACTGTCCTTGATGTGACACCAAAGACTGAGCTCCACCCAGCGAACACTTCCTCCAGCAGATGTTACTGCAACATCTATTGCTATTGCACAGTGATCACCGCTTTGGCCATCTTTATTTCTCCCCATTTCTCACTGCACATCACCTCTTCCTGCGGACAATCACAGGACAGGAAAATAGAACGCTTTAGCCCCCGAGAGGTCTGCTTAGATAGATGTCAGCCGGGTTGTGCGAGTCATCTTTTTGATCTGTTCGCCACAGCGGGTCTAGACAAACAGACAAGTTATTTTTATATATCATTGGGGAATCGTAAATTGAGTGTCCGCTTCAGTATGGTGATTGTTTATTGAAACGTCTACCACATGAGGTTTATAGTGTTCATAGAATATCACTGCACTCATTGCACTGTGACCTCTAAGAAGGCGAGTGTTCATAAAGTGCCAATTACAACAGCAACAATGGGCATCATAGGAAATCATATTTAAAAGTACACTGTAAAAAATGGCCGTAAATTTAGTTGTAGAAAGCAATGAATGCTACGGTAAAAACCTGTTAAATGGTTAATGGTAAATTCCTGTTAAATTAAAAGGGAAACAACGTAAACTGACATTCCCAGAATTCCCTGCATTGCATTTTAAATTTTGTTTGAATTTGATGTTTTTTCTTTGAAATAACTTTCAAAGGTAAATAAGGTTTCTTCTTAGTTTTTTGTATCAGTTATGTTTATTAGGGTTTATTAGGGTTGTTGTTAAATGAATGTTTTTGCCCATTTCAGTTTAATAATTCTTACCATGATGGTGTTTAGTGTTTAGAGCACCTTCTATAAGTATTACTATTTAAAAGCTACTGTTGATGAGCTTTGGTTCATCATGTGACTTTTTTCATAACCACCTGCATTTGGTAGTTATCAGTGTATTTCAAAGGTACAATATGGATTTCACTATTTTAACAGTTCCGTATATTAAAATTATTTCAAATATTACAGTGTCTTAATAGAAAATACGGTATTTAACTGTAAATTTAAAATAAAACCATAAAACTATTGACAAAACAAACCTTTTTTTATTATATTTTTACATTTTTTGCCGTAAAAGAAATTAAGGTTTTACCGTCATTTAACGGTAGAATTTCGGCAACCCCAGCTGCCCGTAAATTACCGTAAAAACACACTTTTTTTACAGTGTACAAAATAGACCGTATTTTCTTTTCATTAGAAAAATTTAATGAGAAGAAGCATCTATTTTTTTTTTTCTTACATTTTTTCATGTACTTTTTGAGTATTGGGTTGAACTGAGTTTGACAAATTAAAAAAAAACGTCAACAAACATCAACATTACAATATTAATAAAAACTGAGAAAATTTCCAAATGACATAAATATTATACTTCTTCAAGTGTGAACATTTTAAGAATGTAGGATTTTTTTCTTGACTGGGGAAGATCAAACGGCTTAATTGTTGCACATACAGTAATGCTACATTATGCTACAAATATTTTAAAGTTCTTTCTTTAATTAAATAATTTCAATGTTTTACTCTATTGAAATAAATGGTAACAACAGCAGTTTTATCAAAATGATGACTTTGCAATTTGATATCAAATGTGCCTTTAGGAGGCATTTGCTGTTGCCACACCAATGCTGCAATGGTGTTAAAGCTGTACTCTTAGGCTATCTATCGACAAGAATTAACGTTTTATGTTAATTACATTTAGGCATATGCCTACTGCTTAGGCTATGAGTTTTAGAGAGCGGTCTGCATAATTAAGCAATTAATTCTCATCCCTGTCTAAGAAAAATCACCAGCTCTCTGCATCATCTTTGTACACCGTACTGATGTTGTCACACTGTAAGAAATTAAATAATTTTACAGAAAACTATTATAAATAGTTTTTGAGCATATCTAAAGCGTTTAATAATTGCATTGTCATACTGTATTAACACTCAATTTATCATTTCTAAATTATTAAACTATTTACAAACCAGATAATTAGGAGTTGCCAGTGGTTCGTTGTTTCGGAAGAGTATAAGTAAATGATCAATAAACATTTATAAATCTTCTTATTAAGACACATGATAATAACGTGTGTTAGTGTGTTAAATGCTTTATTAACACACATATTCCTGCTGTACATCATGATTAAGTAGGGTAATTATAAAATATTTAGTAGTTGCCAGCCTTCTATTTTTGTGAGCTCATCTAAAGTAAGGACTGTTTATACCTCATGAAGCATTTACAAAAGAAACTGTCTTCTAAAGTATCTGTCTTCAAAACGTCTTCTAAACAAAACAGTTAAACAAACACACCACAGATGGAGTACAGAACACAAACACATATTTTTTTAAGATGCAACAAATGAAACTTGAATGAAAAAAAGTGAACATGTTTGTTTGTTTTTCATCTTCTGTTTGTTTATTTATTTTTTTCCGTTAGGAAGACAGTTGAGCCTTTGAATTTCCTTTTGTAATAAATCAAGAACAAGACATTTACAGCTTGTATTTTTAAACTGTTTGCTAATGGCTAATGTTTTGACAATGTGTTATGTAGGATGATGTTCACTTATGCTTACCTAATAATTCATAGTGTGCAGTTATTATAAAGTGTTAGAAACGCTGATTGGACTTTAAATTGTAGATAGAACTGAGAAAATTTTCCAGAAAAGAAAAAAACCCCAATTAAACAACGTAGTTACAGTAGAATCTATTTCAATGTATCTAGTTCATTTATTACATTTATTAGTTCTCACAACAAAAAGAAAGAAATGGAAATTTGGGCCTAATCCTTTGAAAAAAATAATAATTGGACACTAAGGTACATCATATTTATGGTTTTATTTAAAGTGCCGGATATATATTAAACCTCTGGTAGAAACAGCCATAATTTATCCATTATCCCTTAACCTTTTGGCAGGCAGTGCTCAGCTCTGGCATACACAGATATCAGTGGACATCTGGCTGAATGGCTAAAATGGACAGCAGTGCAGAGTTATAAATATTCAGGTCTACTCTATTGTATATTACCAGAAACTACATAAACAATGCAGATGAATAGTTTTCAGAGGTTTGTCAACTTAAATCCATTTTTCTTGATAGATTTTCACTCCTGGTGTCAAGGCAAATCAGACCCCTGCATTTGCAACTGAGTTATTCCACCGAGGGTAAAAATGCGAATCAGAGCTCGGTTCGTCATAGATAATCAAGCCATCAGCATGCAGATGCCAAAGCCAGAGGTACAATCTCAAATATATAATCAGGATGAAACGGGAGCGTGTGTGTGTGTGTGTGTGTTCAAGCAGCAACTGATCAGTGCAGACTGTGATACGGCATATCTGAACTTCCCTGCTAGAACTTGCTTTTTACATGCTTTGCTTTTAGTCCCATTGTAATATGCCTTCTTAGTGATGTTGGTCAAAGTTGGCCCTGCTCCGTTCAGATGGATTCTATTCTATTCTCTAATTGCAGCATTTAACATTAATGACGGAACACAGAAGCAAAGGCCAAAGGTGAGACTCTGTGTCTAACTGTCTGCATTGGTTTGGCCGCTCAAGGGCACATTAATAAAAATACTCTGAACTCTAAGGCCGTTGGTTCTAGTTTTTTGATAACTGTCTTAGTTCAGGTAAATGGATAATCATTCCAAGTGCTCCTTTAATCTGAGTCGCGGAATAAAACTAAATGGATTTAAATTATTTCTTCTATAAAGAAACCTGACCTGCACTGTAAAAAAAAAAAAAGGTGCATTGCATGGCAGCACAGGGTGCCAAACGTTTGCCATTAACGGGAATAACGGTGATACACCATTAACTGAAGTAACGTATTTACACATCAATGTGAGAAATGGTATACTGACTATACAAAGCAAAAAAAAAAATGCTTAAATTGTAATCTGAAATGTCAGATTGTCAAGTTCATCATTAAGTTCGTCATCATTATAAAGTTCATCAAGTTATTGACACCACATGTTGGCTACATCAGGCAAGGCACACAAGGTCTTTCCAGGACCTGATTTGCTGACGTCACAAGCCTAGTTTCCATCCAGTTTTTACGTTGTTTTGTTATCGACAAAGAGAATATTGCGAAATTTGCTGTCTCCAGACTGTTTCCATCCAACTGTCCTTTTACAGAGAAAATGGTGAGCGTAATTACGTCATCCTTAAAAAAATGAATTGTCGCATATATAAGTTTTGGTGTATTGCAAAAGAAATTGCCCTTAAGCTTTTTCCATACATAATTTCACCACAATGCGCAAGTCAGATGCAAATAGTCTGTTCTTAATCCATTTGAAAAAAAAACCTTAGCCTATTATTAAATAATGGAGGCCTACAAAAAAATTGTTTTATGAGTTTTTATGTTTTTGCACTTTGTTATAGATTATTTAGATACTCCAGCCTCAAGCAATAGGCTTTTCATAAGCAGGTGTATTATTGTTTTTGTTTTTGTGTTTCCCTGATTAAATTTTATTAGACTGTATTGGAAATTAATGTCAATTTACGTTATTTTATTATTAACCGACAAGATTATGCTAAATTACAAATAAATTAAACTTGAATTGATACGTGGCTGTGACCCATTAAAAATAGCTTAATTTGTTTCCAGAGATGAATGTTATACATGAAAAAGCAGCATAAACAGAACATGAGGATTCACATCACATCACGCGCAGATCTTGTGCGAACAGAGAAAATAAGCTATAAAAAAAAGGCCCTCAAAAATTCCACTTTTTTCATATATATATATATGTATGTATCGCTTTTTATTTGATATGTGATGGGAAAAGAGAGGACTTAAGCGAATAGAAGATTTGAACACTGGTCGTGTATCAAAGGCTTAACGCCGTACATCCAACGCCAGCCGAGACGTTAACTAGCTCATGGTATTTTTTGTCTACACTAACAAGATGTGGGTGGAGCTAGTGTAAATGGCCTCTGCCAAGAAGGTGTTATATGAAATATGTGCAGTAACGATTGCAGAAAAAAAATTATATGATGTACAGAAATCGGTTTCAATTATATATTTATTTTATTTTGTTGCAGGTCTAATTTTTTTTTTTTTTTTTATCTATGAGTGACTAGCTTTTCGATGGGCTGGTGGCTGAATCTTGGTAGATGCTCTGAGGTGCTATAAGGTGCTTGAAAGTTCGAGTCCAACTTCGATTATGTATTTTAGGACCAGTTAAATAGCTGACAAAATGTAGGCTACATTTGGTGTCAATATATGCGTTTGTATGGACATTTAACAGTTCTGATCCAAATGTGATTTGACAGTAAAATTCTACTGTTTTTTCTTTGTAAAAATACATTATTCCGAACTCTTGGGAATAAAAATATGATATATGAATGTTTTTTAAGTACATGTAAGGTTACAAATACATAACAATTGCTTTTGATTAAAGGGAATTAGCATTTTTTTCAGTAACACACATAATCAGTTAAACAACAGGGAAAATGTGCATTTGGTGTCAATGTATGCATTTTTATGGAAATTCACAGTTCTGATCAAACTGTGATTTGACTGTAAAATGTTTTTTTTTTTCTGTAAAAATACATTTATTTTTAACAGTGTGTATTTAAAGTAATATATCTGGATGAATCTCATAAAATCTGGTCGAAAACAGGCTCAGCCTAAAATAAAATAAATATTGGGTAAAGATATTTTGATCGTTTTTCTAAAGCATTCAAAAAGAATCTAAAACCAGCTATAATATGGATATTTAGTAATTTAGAGATTTTTAATATATTGTACCTACATAAAAGACAAGCCATTTAATTTGGTATGATAATTGCCAAGAGGGTGATTTTAAGAATGAGGAAAGATAGAGAGGTAAGTATGCTTGTATTTTTAAAGGTTGAGATACATCAAAAATAGGGTATTTGACCAAACATGAGACAGAGTTTAGAATTTCTCAATGTAATTGATGTAATTCATTCATAGCCAATGACCCTTGTTAATGACATAAGTTAATAATAGATTGTGAGCTGTATTCATTAATAATGTATTTAATATAGTGCCTAAAGAATTATTTGACAGCCAATAAGTCAAGATAATGCTGACTTTTTTTGTCCAATAATTACCATAAATACCATCATTTGTCTAACATGTCTAAGCGACAACATGTAAGAATTTGTATCCTATTTATGCATTACTGTACCTGTCCAGTTAAGTTGTAATTTGCCTTTTTATGCATTTGTCCCTCAGTGTTCTGTCTGTTCTGTCATAGGTTATTACATTGTTATCTATATTTTATTATTGTAATTATCTCGTCTTTTCCTAGTTTGGTTGTTCTGTAAAAAAGCAAAGCACAAATAAATGTTAAATAAAAAAAAAAAGGTTCAGTTCATATTTCTGCCCAAACCGTAATACTGAGAAATATTATTGCTTTTAAAAATAACATAATAATATATTTCAAAATGCAATTTATTGCATTGCAAAGCTAAATGTTCAATCCTCAGAACCTCCAGTCTTCAGTGTCACATGATCCTTCAGAAATCAGTCTGCTTAGTTATTATCAACATTGAAAACAGCTGCTTTGATTATAATAACAACATTGATATCAATACAAAAAACTTACAGAGAAGAAAATCAGGATATTCGCATGCTTTTTAAAGTAATACTAAAAAAATAGCTTTGCCATCACATGAATCCATTACATTTATTCCTTCAAGCATATTTTAAATTGTGGTAATATTTCACAATATTGCTGTTTTGATCTAATAAGTGCAGCCTTGGTGAGCATATAAGGATGTCTTTCAAAAACATTAAAACTAGTAATTACTCAAATCATTTAACCAGTAAGCTTTTTTTGGGCAGAGCTGAAAACGACAGGTTTCAAAAGATTCCCCGTCTTATTTTTTGATTCTCTCATATGTGCAAAGTTTTGGTTGATTCATCATTGTGGACTTTGGTTTTAACAAAGGCACAAACACAAGATCCTTTGTTTGCTTTCAGAATTAGCCAGATAAGATGATAAAATGCAAGTTTTGGAGATTTACCAAGTGAACTTCAGCAAGCAGTATAAAAACAGCACAGCATAGACAAATCCCTACATTCATCTCTCTGCAGAGCAAGTTTGTGCTAACCATGACCTAAAGAATTACAAAATCATCAACGCACTGGAAAACCGAGGCCATACATTTTCCCCAAGTCCTTGATATGACAATTTTCCCCCGTATATACTTCCCAAGGCTCAATTTACTCTAACTGATGCTGGCAGAGGGAAAACAACTTCTAAATCACCAAGTGTTACTATGTTTTGATCATTAAGAATACATAATGAGATAATTTATTATATAAAGTGAAGGGAGAGTTGACAAAGTAAACAAGGTTCAGGCCAGATGCATGTAAATTTGGCAAGTCAAGACATTCATCACAGATTAGCACAATTAAAATTCGGTTTCTGGTATCTATGGAGGTTTCTCAAGTAATGAGATGAAATAAATTTGCCCACACACTGAATAACCAAAGCAACCTAAAATGTCTATGTGTATCTAGATCTTAGTATATTATGCATTCCAACATTCACATAACAAAAAAATCTCTTAAAACTTTAATGTCTGTCGGTTATCTTATACACCAGTGCATTAGATGAGAATTATTCACTATTTGAATTATTTGATGAATCTGATGATTCCAAAACTGAAAATGAGGTAATTTTCTACTGGAAAGATGCATGTGTTATTATCTTATTTCTTTATGAATAATATACACTATTATTAAACATTAAACAAGCTCACTTCATTTTTTGGATTTCCGAACCTAACTTAGTATAAAAAAAACATCTTTATTTATTGTTCATATACTGTACTATATTTAAAAGAATAAATCAATCATTTTTTGAGTGACATTCCAGTAGTGTCAGTCTGCATTAGTGGTAGGGAATTTTCCTACAGGATAGCAATGTATTTAGAAGTGAGTGATTTGAATCATTCGCTCAGCCAATTCATTTAATCTCATTAATTTTGAAATGCAAGAACTATTTTCAATAATGGCGATGAGTTATTGCCGATGTTGTGACTAAAATAAGTTACTCAGTGTTACCTTGTTTAGTTAGCTGTCTCATAAAGACAATGTTTGTCAAATTATGGATGTTTGGGTTGTACAGCTGTGTGCAATTCATCACAGCTAAAACCAATTGAGGACCATTACAGTCTTGTATTATGGTAAGATACAATGGACTCTACGTACCTTTTTATACCTTGCAATGCTTTTCTTCAGAGGTTCTTCAGAGGTTGTGACAACTGTAATAATGCAGCTAATCATTGCTTGTCCTTGACAATAAGGACACATTAAAATCATTAACAATCATTCAATTGTTTTCTCTAGCACAGTCATGATATTGCCCAAAAATAAGCACAAAGAGCCACCGTTTGTTCCCTTTGGCCTTGGATACTAACTCATTATGCTGGCAAATAGCATATTTCTCTATAGGCAGCCATCAAAAAAGAAGCCATGTATTCTGATGGAATACAGTTTCTTATGATAGACGTTTTACTCGTGCCTGATTTGTTTGTGAAAGACTCCTAAAAGCATGAATTCTGAAAAAAAAAATTCTGCTGCATTTATTTGTGGAGACTCTTTCATGGGTCTGGGCTCATACTACCCACACTGCACTGTATACGATTTACTCTTTATGTTAAGCTAACCTAAGCACACCCCAAGGGCATTTCTCTTTATTTGACAGACGCACTTCCTTTGATCTGTGATTTACTGCCATGGGCTGAATTACAGCCACTGTAACAAGTGTTTGTGGTTTACTTCAGTTCTAATTCAGACTTCAGACAGAACGAAAACAACATGGAATAATATAAATTCCCCTCAGCCAACTTCTGCGTAACACAACGTGGTCCATTATGTGTTCCACACTATACTGCTGGTGATCGGCTTTCTTCAATTGCAAAATCTTATAAATTATTTGTATTCAGCCTTCAGAAGCATCAAAAATTGCAGCTGGTAGCTGAATGGAAGTGTATGTTGAATGTAAAGAACGGATCTTGAGCTCCTCGTGCAAGAGAATCCAATTTTCTTAGGACTCGATGTTTTATTCCACTGTAGACCAGATAGCTGTTATTTTAGAAACGAGCAGCCAAGTAGATGAAAAATATGGTTTAGATACAAAGGGGTTTTAAAGCAAGACAACTCGGTTTCTGTTCAGTTCGCTTCTCTCTGACTGACATACAAAGTGAAAACAATTAGCGTCTAATATAGCATCCGCCACGCATCGGTGTCCCACGAGTCAACACCTTGCTTTCATTCATGCCACCATCCTGACAGTTCAAAACCTTAAAACCAAAACGCCTGGGATAACATACAGTAAACGTCGTCTTGCAGAAATAATAATTGTATTGCATCAGAAACCTAGCGCCTCTGAACTTTTGATGTGCCCTCACGTTATCACGTATGGAGGAAACGTCAATGCAGAAGCTTCATTAGAGATGTCCTCCAGTGCTACAGTGCCCTCTGCTGTTCACCGTGCAACACCTGCAGGGGACTGTCAAATATAGTAGGCTAACCAGTGTCGGAGTTTTTAATATTAATGAATAATAAACGGAACAATAACAGGACTGTGAGTTAATAATATAACTTCCTGACTTGAAGATTCAGATTAAAATGCTTTAGGGTGCTTGGTGTGACGGCAAGACTTCCCAATAAACCTTAGAGCAACAGTAGGAGAGTCTACCCAATAAAAGAAAGCAATCGGTCTTCATAAAGTATCCGTGTGATTCTATTTGCCAGGCGTTTGTCAAAGAAACAAAACATAACGGTCTTTGCACTGATTAGGCATTAGATGCAACAAGGGTACATTTCATGATTTTGAATAAATAACTTTAATGAGAGTAAAGCAAAGTTAACACATAAAAATGCACAAAATCAACTAAAGTAGAGAACAGTATGCTTGTTTAAAACTATAACAGTGGTTGATCAGAACAGCATATACAGTATAACATGTCATGATTACTGCCGCTCAAATGAACGCTTTAGATGAAAGCTCACCCACATCTTTGACTCAATGTGATGAAATAATCTAAAAAAATCATCATATCTAAAGTGCCCGTTGTTACATAAAACAGAGACCAACTTTAAAGTGCATGATTTAAAAATGCAGAGGGAAAAACTTCTCGGGGGGAGGGGGAAGATTATGACCTTTCATAATTATTTAGACCATATACGCTGATGTCATTGACATGTATAACTGCTTGATTCCACAGTCATGGTAATACATCAAAAAACTCTTTACCCAAAAACACAAGGCAGTGGCTCCTATATATTGCATCTATGATTTAATTATTTTTTTTAAATATATTTCTCACATTATAATTTGAGTATTTTTGCAACCCCTGTCCTCTTGTAACAAAACGACACAACTACAACAACACACTTGAACAAAGAGTAGCCATAATAACCAATTACCATACTCTGTGAGTGAATTTCCAAATTCACGCAGTGTCTTCCTAAGTCGTTTTAACTGGAATATATAGAGTATGCAGTGCATACAGTGAAAGACATATCTTTAAAAGAATCTTTTTAAATATTATATTATCTGATTAACAATAGAAAACCACTGCCCTGCAGAGGTTGTATATTTCTGGCTAATTTATTTGAGGTATTTATTTATTAAAAATCTTTTATTCTGCATAAATCTGCATCTCGGGTCTGAGCTCTGTCTGATGAAAACCTGTGCGCCCCACAGCTGTGGTGTAAAGTCTGTTACTATGAAGCGGCATGCAGCCGTAGTTTGGGAAAACACCTGAACCAGCTCGGCTGGCCTTAGGGACTTTCGGATGTATAGATACATAGCTTTCAGGATAGTCCGAGCGAGATGGCACATACATACTACGAGTTCTTGTCCTGCTCTGGGAGGAGAATGACAGTCTGTGGTCTCGCTCCAGAGTCATTTTTGAATGACCAGATGGATGGTGCGTTTTGACACTCTGGGATCTCTTAGACCTCTGAGGGTCCCTGCTTATTGCACGACTATACTGGTAGTCTTCTTTTGAGTTGCTGAGAGTCTTATACATCAGCCTGTCCTGGTAGCGGTTTGCAAAACTGAAACTATCGCTGGACCCGGTGTGTTTGAAGTCAGGGCAGCTGTATTCCTTATGTAGGGTCAGGTTGCGTGGCAGTGCTGCTGACTCGAACCTGTGTTGAGGATAGTTGTGCATGGATCGACTTTGCTTCATCATAAAAGCCGATTTGGCTCCCTGCCCACCGCCATGCCTGTCTGACTTTGAGGGCACAGGCATATCAGACTCAGAAAGGGGGTGCTCTGGGGAGTAATGTGACACCATGGTCACCCTATACTTCCCATCAGCCCCTTCAGTTGAAATCAGCATCTCCCTCCCAGAGTTTGACCTGCTCCTAGTGTGCACTGTTTCATGGCAATGGGGGTCACCTCTTACAAGATGGGGCTTGGACACAACTGGACCCAACGACCTTTCTTTGGCTGCGTTTTCCTGCCTAATGGACTGACTAAAATGACGATCAGATAAACCAGAATTAAAAGCCTCGTACAGAGAAGTATTCTTCATTCTTGGCTGGAGACTGGCATCTCTGGTCATGAAATCAGACTCATTGTTCACGGGAAGGTTTCGTAGAGGTTTGTGGTAGTTCTCGGTGTTACCCATCACCTTTGAAGAGCGAGAAGGCAGTTTGCCGAGCGTGTAAGAGAGAGTGTATCCATGACTGTTCTCTCGGTACTGATTGTATCGAGCCTCTGAATAGGGGCTGTACCTATACCGAACCTTCCCGTCTTCAAAGTAAGGTCGCACTTGCTGGATGTCCGTTGGCGGTGGTTTTTGGTAAGGTTTGCCCTGGCTGCCTTGACGTTGGAGGAAGAAAAACTTGTCCTCTGGTGGAGTATGCACTGAACGCACCCTGCGAATAGTGGGGTAGACGGAGGCTCCATCCAATGGTGGATACCTTGGTCCTCCATGTTTACAGAGGCCAACTGAGGAGTAGTCGTCCCGTTGACCCTTATATTTAATGGACTGGTGCAGGGATCTTGGAGCAAGGGTATTGCAGTAGTTTCTTGAGAGAACTCTGGGATGGGGATGCCCATCGTCAGGCTGATAATAAGGGGTGCTTTGCCCAACTGGACTTGACCACTGTTGGGAATAAGCAGACCTTTGGTCTTTGGGTTTGTACTGATACACCACACTGGCTGGAGTACTTGAAGATTGTGGAAGAACTTTATGCACTGAGGCAGGCATGGACGTTTCTGCCAAAATGGCTCGAAAGTTGGCAGCATTTGCAGCCTGCTTGTTATGCAGCGCTTCAATGGCTGAATGTCTATCCAAGGAACAGAATCTCTCTGAAGGAGTTGGCTGTAAGCTTCCACGTACCTCCATCTCGGCATCAAGGCTTGATCCACCTCCATCTGTACCAACTCCAACATGGCGGATGTTATCTCTCATCGTTCTGTGGCTCTCCGAAGCCCGCTGAATCTCTGGATCTCTGCGAGGAGAGAAATCCTTAGAGGTCACATGGGTGCACTGGCCACCAGCTGGTGCATCACAACCATCAGAGAAGCTGAGTCCGCTCTCACTGCCATGGCAGGCGCAGGTGCTGCGTAGGCTGCCTGCATCGGTGTGGCTCTCAGTAGACATGGTGCTTGATGGATCTGGGAAGGTCCTGCTAGACACATACCGTTCCTCTCTATCAGAGGACATCTGTAGATGAGGAGGAAATTGAAGTGTGAAGAGTGGGTTCTGATGATGAACTGGAGAAATAGGTGTGGGAGGTTCAGAGCTCCCACGTTTGCTGAGTCGAGTGGCCTGTTGGGCAGATTCAGCTAGCGCTAGTGCTAGCATACGAGCAGCACTCTTTACTGCAGGCTGTGGAGTTATGAGAGACACAGACCTCACCAACCCAGGCGTGCATTCAAATGTCACTGCACCTAGATGAATAAAAACAAACCAAAACACTTTAAACAGTGGAACACAGAGCTAAAATCCAACTTAAAAGTGTGGTTAAACGCTAGCTTGGTTAACTTTCTGGCAAATACCATGTGCTAAATACCCTAATACCATTCCTTCAGGTAGCTTAGCTACCATTGTTAGTTTTATCTTTTTGACATCTTTAGTTGTCTGCATCCCAGCATTTTCCTTTAAGGAAAATGCTAGTTTAGTTAATGTTAGCCATGTTTCCATTACCAAAACTGAACACACTGGAATTGGGAAATGAAAGTACGTCTAATAGAAACATTAATTTCGTGAAACCTTCCATATATCGCAAAAATATTTTGTGGTCACATGTGATGGTTTTTCAAGCCATCTAGCAAACATCCCTGACAAGGGGAATTTATACCCTTAAGATGGTTCCAGGGGGAGTTTAGATTTTGTTTTGCTAAACTACTAAAATTAAAAACTACAAAATATTATAGATGTAAAAATATTTGATGCTCTTAATCATTTATTTTCTTTTGTAATTAACAGCCTAACACATTCAGTTACTGTTTTAAGGAGAGTAAACAAAATAATTAGTGTAAGTGTTGGGTATGGCATTTTTTGTGGATGACATTTGCAGTGGAACATATGCTCTTTTATATAATATATATTAATAACTTCATTAAAAGTATGAATACAAGAATGGTGCCGACCTGAGTCTGCTCTTCTGTGATCCCTGATTTCTGTAGATCTACTTTCTGCTTTGCAAAAGCTTGCAGAACGCTGATGGCCTTCACCAACTTTTGTGGACACACTGGGCTTTTTCACAAGGGACATAATCTCAGAAGGGCAGGACACAGTACTACTCTTTGCCACTGAGCTCTTTGCAGTGCTTTCATGGCCAGTCTTAGAGGTGCCCAGTTCCAGATTTTTTAAGGTGACTGGCACTTCAGAGGGTTTGTGATTTGCATCTTCAGAGTGCAGTGGGATAAGATCAGGTGGCTGGGAGGGACTTGTGACTTTGTCTGAAGTCTCTGACTCCGTGTGGCTGCCTCCCGCCTTCTTGCGACTGCTTCTTTTCTTATTTGCAGGTACAGTGGGACCAACCAGCTGTGTGGGCTGAAAGGCCAATGGGTCAGTGTCTAAGGAGGATATACCTATGAACTCAGCATTTGCTGCAGGATGAGGTGGAGATATAAGAGCTGGCACACAAGAGGAAGAAGAAACGGTGTCCTTTTTGTGGTCTTTGAGACTGTAGCGAGAGTGTCCTGACAATCTGCTGTCCAGCAGCTCCTCATTCAAGGAGATTGATAAAGCATCACTGGTGGAGAGAGGTCGACGTGGACGATATATATTTGATTCACCTGAGACAAAACATCAGAGATCAGCCTATGGATAAGTAACAATTGTAAAACAGCTTGTATTAACATTATATTAAAGGTTCTGTGAAATTGGCCTTTCTCGTAAACCACGCATAGCAATAGCATGGGAGCAAACACCAGAGACACATCAAGTCACAGAAATGGAAGCAATATCTCAGTAAGCATACTTCAGCGTTATGTGGCAGTAGAGAGTTGTATTTAAAAAAAAAAGCTTCTAACAAATGTAATTATGAAAATGGAAAAAAAAATGTAATTTTTACCCTCAAAGTTATGCGAAGAGGACAGAGATTCTTCACTTTTAGCAGATCGTAGTGTTCCACTGTCTCCTCTTCCACCTATCAAGCAAGAGTTTAACTTTTTTTAGGCAATTAACACTTTCATTAAGCAATGATCTTTAAAAGTGACAGCAAAAACGTATGTTCCTACCAAAGGTTTCTATTTAAAATAAAATGCTGTTCTTTTGAACTTTCTATTCATCAAGAAAATTTGGAAAATTATATTTCATAATAAAAAATAAAATCTGTCTTTTATTACTTACCAAATTCTAAATGCATACGTTCTTTGTTCATCTTGGGAACATAAATTATGATATTTTTGATGAAATCCAAAAGCTTTCTGACCCTCCATTGAGAGCAACACTACTGAAATGTTCTCAGGTCCAGGAACACAGTCAGGACATCAGAAAAACTGTCCATGTGACTTCAGGGGTCCAATCGTAATTTCCCAAAACTATGAGAATACTTTGATGTGATTTGAAGAGGAATGGTGAATACAATTGTTATTTTTACTTTCTTTGAGCATAAAAAGTATTCTTATATTTTTGTAAAATGATGGTTTAATCCCAGATGTCACATGGACTATTTATACAATGTCTTTTCTACGCTTCTGAGAGTTGAACATTTCAGTTACATTGCTGTCTATGAAGAGTCAGAAAGCTTTCGGATTTCATCAAAATATCTTAATCTTTGTCCTGAAGATGAACGAAGGTCTTATGAGTTTTGAGTGACATGAGGGTGATTAATTAACGACAGAATTTTCATTTTTGGGTGAACTATCTTTTTAAGCAGAATAACTGTTTTCAACCTTGAAGAAATGTTATCTGAGGACCAAATCAGCATATTAGAATGATTTCTGAAGACCAAAGTAATTATGCTGAAAATCCTACTTTTCCATCACAGGAATAAATTATAGTTCACATTATTATACAATTATATTGCTCATCAAATCCTCATTGCTTTTGAGTATTAGTAATAGTGTGAAAATCATGACTAAAATGCCCCCTAGGTTTAGGCAGCTCACTAGGATTTACAACAAATACAGGGTGATTTTAAAAGGAGAGTCAAAGCTGTACCTGGAAGGGGAGTGGTTTTCATCTCATTGGGTTCACTGGGATGACGATGAAGTTTGGGCTTGTCAGTAGCAGAGGACTTTCCCATATTAAAGAAGGAAAACAAGTTTCCCACAGGAGACTTCTTCGCCTTGGTTGAGCCTTTTTTCCTACATTTACCAGCAACAGTAACCAGTTACTGCTTCACATATGCATTTTTCTCTAAATTATGAAAATATCACAATACTAAAACCAGTACAAACTGACAGACCTCTCAGAAGGGAAGTCGATGACGGTGTGGAACTTGCCCTGCAGGGCAGCAGGCCCCTCTCCCACGTCAATATACTTGCTGTCCGGAGACACGGGAGAGTTGAGCTGGGCTTGAGTCCGGGCCTGGGCTTCCTCTAGAGAAAGCAGCTTGGTGGATGGAGAGCTCACCAGTAGAGACTTAGGTCGAGCTAAAGTAGTGTGGCCTGTGGATTCAGGTTAGAGTTATGAGCTCATTTAAGATCCTTATTAGTAGAGTCTCATCTAAAAATCAATTCTAGCGAGAGGAGAATCGCAGAGGCTCATTTCTCACCTGTGCTGTGGCGGATCAGAGTGCTGAGTTTGGAACTGAACAGAACGTCGACGTGATTAAGTATGAACTCTACAACAACCGACTGAACACGCACTTCCATGAAAGCAGAGGTGCCGCTAAAACATGCAGACTCAATCTGTTTCGACCTGCAACGATTGAGGAACAAGGAATGAACCCATCATTTTTGACACAAATCGCATATTTATAAAGAAATTTACGAAAAAAAAACATTACCTGAGAAGATTTGGAGCCCAGACAATTGCTAGATTTTTGCAGTGCATGTTGGTGATGGCACTGTATGTTCCCATACGCGATAAATGTCTCATGAGGAACTCAAGAGTCCTGGAAACAAAGCATAAAAATTATGATATGATCATATATTAAAAGGCACAGTTCACCCAAAGATACAAAGTGTTTTTTTTACCCTCCCTCGTGTCATTCTAAATCTTTATGACTGCATTTATCTTGTAAAAGAACATTTTTATCTAAAACAACCACTGGTATCCACTGACTTGTATAATATCATTCTTCAAAATACTGTGTGTGCTCCACAGAAAAACGCAAGTCAAACAGATCTGAAATGAAATTAGTAACTATCACTTATATAACCATCTATAATAACAATCACTTTAAATCTAAACAGAAACACAAATTTAAATTATTCGTCACAAATTAACCAAACACCAAGAGCTCAAAAGAATGATGTAATCATCTGATAAATAGAAAGCTGCACTTCTTGTTTTTATCAGTAGAGGATGCTGTGCGCTCATCTAACCTGTAGTGTGGTGGAGGCAGCTGCTGGATGACATCATGGACTTTGACCAGCCTCTCCTCATCTGTGGCAGCTGATACAGCATCCTGGGAAAATACGCCAAAGCATCACCTCTGTGTTACAATACTGATACTACACAGCTACAGAACACTGGTGTGTCCGTGTAGAAGCGGTTCACTGCTTACAGAAAATTTCTCATATAGCTGGTAGGTCAGCAGTGGGTTGGGCAGCTCCCGGAAGTAGAGTTTGCACAGCGATCCCACTGAATGAATGTCCTGAACGTAGCTGTCCTTAGTGAGATCTGGAACATGCTCGGAGTCAAACTCGTGCCTACAGACACAAGGGGGTAATGCATTTTCTTTAGACTGGTCATTTTATATATTCAACACTGATAATAATAAGAAATGTTTCTCAAGCAGCAAATCAGCATATTAGAATGATTTATGAAGGATCATGTGACTGGAGTAATAAATGTAAAAATATTACATTTTTAAAAATATTAAATCAGTTATTTTAAATTAGTTTAATATTTTCAATATTATAATTAAATGCAAGATTAAATATTTTCAAATAAATGCAGCTTTGGTGAACTGAACACACTTAACATTTAGAAGACCGACGCCAAACCCTTTGAACAGTAGTGTGTTTTAATTTGTATGAATTTTCCAGGCATGAAAAATAAATAAACCTCACCTCAGTTTCTGAATGTTAGATGAAATCCCTGATAAGCGGTAAATTCCATCCACGACTCCATGTCTCTCGATGAACTCAGTGCAGCTTCTGATGACCTGTGGAACTGTTGGAGCAACACATTAAATATGCACTTTAAATATGAATTACATATATTTAGATGCAATAAACATCCTCTAATGTCTCTCTCTCCTCTCACCATCATGGCCCGAGTTAAGCAAATGCTCTCCGAGGTCACAGCTGAACACTCTCTCTTTCAGGATACCTCGCTGTTTCAGCTTTTGTTTGGTGGGACGTGACTTCATGAAAGTGCGCAAAAATGTGATCAGCTTGCCGTGCTTCTTAGACACTACAGAAAATGAAAACAGCAAAACTTTTAAACCAACGCTGCCAGCTAGAAACACACTGTACCTCTAAATATGCTGTGGCTGATTTAAAATTTTATTGGAAATTGAATAAAGTATGCACCTATAGTAGAAAAGTGATATAGAAGAACTTTTTTTTTCTTCTGCCTTCAAATCAGTCTCAGTATTTTAAAAATATATATTTTTTTAAGTTTAAGTACATTTTATTTAATTACACTGATCACTTGATGAATTAATATTCCTAATGAAATAATAATCAAGTGTTGTCACTTTAATTGATGAAATGTAGGGTGTTATAATGTTATATTTTTTTAACTAAAATAAAAAAGTGTGTACCTGGTTTGGCCAAAGAGTTGGTCACATTTGAGGGGATTTTCTCACTAATAATTTCCACACATTCAGAAGGAAAAAATCCCACCTGTGAATGGAAAAATTATACAATGAATAAAACTAAATGCTTCATAGCTCACTTCATGCCAATAAGGGTACAATTATCATAATTAGGCCTACTCTTTAAATCTTTTAAAGACACAGCTGTGAATAAGTCTGTGAAACCCTCTGTGCATAAAATTTACAATCTTGCTGTAGAACAATATGAATAGATTATTTATATTCCTGCATATCAGTAGCAATTACTTTACAACATTTATCACCACTAAAATTCCTCCCTTATCACCAATAAAGAAATATGACTGTAATGAGTCGATGTTTTGACTCAGATGTGACATAAAAGCTGCAAAAACAAGTTTCAGATGTAACGCAAAGTGATGACAGTTTCCAACACATGCAGGTTTTTTCATGAAACTTAAAAAGGCTTAAAAAATAAAATAAATAAAAAAACAATAAATTTAATTAAAACATTAAATTTAAAAACAAAACTAAACTAAACTAAACTAAACTAAACTAAACTAAACTAAACTAAATTAAATTAAATTAAATTAAATTAAATTAA
>JAUMHG010000059.1:7322746-7350604 GCA_032359395.1 Enteromius anoplus
TTCACAATATTACAGTTTTTTCTGGATTTTTAATCTAATAAATGCAGCCTTGATGAGCAGAAGAAACATCTTTAATATCTTACTGTTCTAAAACTTTTGAACGGTAGTGTATCTTCCTTTAAAGATACAAAGACATTCATGAAGACTGTGAACTATTCCTTTAAGACTGGTTTTGTGGTCCAGGGGGTTATATTGTCTAAATAATTAGATTATTGTTGTCCATGTAAATATAGTCACTGTCAATCCCTACATGATCTTTTCTTACTCACGCAGTACTACACAAGAGCAGACAAGAGATACCTGTGAGGGAGTGGCCATGGACACACACTTTGGCTCGGGGCAGTTAAGGCACTGGACTTTTCCGTCTCTAATCTGGATCTCAAAGTACTCCTTCATGCAGGCCTTGCAGTACACATGCTGACACTCTTTGAAGAGCAAAGAGTCGGATCCCAGCTTCTCTGAATAACAGATGCCGCAGCAGAACACCTTCCCGTCAAACACCTTCTGCTGCTGAGCTTCGTCAAAGTCCAGCAGCTGAGTCAGTATATCAGTGCCGGCGTCCAACTCCTGCACGGCTCTCGGGTCTAAGTCTTGCGCTTTACTTTTGTCTGCAGAAGCGCCCACTGCTTGTTTTTGGCCAGATTCGCTCTGGATGCTCTGGATTTCCAGCGGTGACTGGATTCCCAGGAACTCCAGAGTCTCTTCCTTAAGGAACTGCATCCAGGTAAAGAGAACCACGTTGCCTCGGTTCTCCTCCCAAAGCTCATCCAGCCTCCTGCAAAGCGCAGTGATCTGACGGAGATGGAGCAGAAGACTATATCAGCATCTGAACACACTAACAGCATCCCCTAACGCCACCGCATCCACTTCTCATTCTTGATTCAATGAAGAACGTCCTGCAGGTTTGCAATGATAATAGCGCTGAGGAAACTATGACTGACCTGAGTCTCAGTGAATTGATGATAAAGAACATTTTTTTGAAAAAGAAAGACTGTAATGCTCAAAATAGTGTGGTAGCTCAAGTCTTACTGGTTAAACATTAAATCACACCAGTGTGATACTTTTTTCATGTTTTACTAATATTGATAAAACTATCCACAAATCGGCCAAATGCTTTTTTTTAACATAACATGCAATAAGTAAAATAATTTATAAGCTATGTTTTGTAGGCAGGTCATTTCTGAATGTGAACACCACAAGTGTAACAAAACAAATATCCAGCAGAGTCCGTTTTGCTCAATGAATAACAATCGAACACAGCAGAATGACCGTTACAGCACTGTTTGAGGGAAACAGCTTATCTGACAGAAATACACATCTTGCGTGGGACTTTTATTGATCTGTTGCTGATTGGCTTGTAACAACGCAAGCACTGCATGCTGCTATAGATGAGATCTGAACGTGACGGTCTTAACTGCAGAAAGGTCTTACAAAACTCAAGGAATGATTAGAATGATACGAGAGAAAACTACAACAGTGCGAACCCACATCTTTCAGGACATTACTGAACACGACTCACCTGGACTCTTGTGAGCCATTTGGAGCTGATAGTAAAAATCGGAGCCGAAGCGGAAGGATAGTCAGCCGGGAACGAAAAACTCAGAACCAGCGGAGGTAGAAATGATATGTAATGCTCAGTGGAGTCCTGTCCTGTAAATACATTACAGTCACTATGAGTAATACGTTATTACTATTTAACACTGTGTCAGAATCTTAAGCCGCTTTCAAAAGATTTTTAAATTTAAGTCAAAAAACACCATTTAGTATGTTTTATAAGTCTGTTAAAGTGCTTTACAATTAAGTTATTACAATCTTAACTCAAGCGCAGAACTGTACGGAAAAGTAAGTCATTAAATGTAATCAGTTACATTATACTTTAGAGAAGTAACTACAATAGTTACACTACTTAATGCATATTAAACAGGGTAACTTGTAATCTGGAACCGATAATATTTCCAAAGTAATCTAGTAAAGAGAAAGTCTCACCCTTGACTATGAGTTTGAAGTGAGGAGGGAGCTCCAGGCACAGATGGATCTCGCCCTCCTTTGCCGACTCAGCTCTGCCAAACTCCTCTTCCTCATAGATACTCGCTAGAGCCAGCAGCTCATCTTCTTGTGCTTCCTGGTCGGCTGACATTGGAACATTCCTGAGAACAATGAGAAATCAAGCAATTCATCTTTATGTTTGGTTAAGACCTTGAGCTGTGTTAATACTCCAAAAGAAATTAACTCTAAAAAACCTTCGAGCACAAAACCAGTCAAGGGTGAGATTTATACATCATATAAAAGCTGAATAAACAAGCTTCCCATTGATGGTTGTGAGGAGAGGACAATATCTCTCTGACATCTAAATCTTGAGAAAATCATCTTTAAAGTTGTCCAAACTAAGTTCTTAGCGATTCATATTACTGATCAGAAATTACGTTTTGATATGTTTATGGTAGAGAATTCATGGAACATGATCTTTATATCGTACAGTATGTTGTTGTTTATTTCTACAGATATAGCTGTGCTGCTGATGACTGCATCTGTGCTCCAGGGACACATATAAGTGGATTTTTATGTCATTTGAGTAGAACTCGCTGTGAACACACATCACAACTATAGGCTACTATTAATTTAAAGTGTAAAACATACTCAGTGCTCCCTTAAATTGAGAAAAAAATGATCATTTACAGACAAAACTGGGTACATTAGTCACTTTAGATGTATTCAGGACACTTTTTTAGATTACTTTTTAGTAAGGGATAGTATACAGCTAGCAGGTTGTTATCGCAGAATAAAGCCCAACAGGCTTATCGGCAGCTGGACGCGAAGCTGTAATTAATAAAACAATTATAATAAATAATATAATACAATAATAAAAGTTTTGCGTCATCTTCGATCCACTGCGGAGAAAATATTCAATTTTTATATCAACATCATGAAATGCATTGAAAATCAGATTAAACTATGGTTTCTCAAACTGGTGCTAATGTGAGAACTGCAGCTGGTTTGGGAGTTGCTAAAAAGCTAATAATTAATTTAATCCATAAACATCGGGTTGCTAAACTGTATGTACCTATATGTAGTTAAATCATACAAAAAAAAACTTGGAAATCAATATACTATTACAGCCCTCAGCTTATCATGCGTTGAACTCAGAGCAATAATAATAAATATGTGATAATATATAATAATAATTCAGCTGAAATGTTTCAGTCTGCTAAAGTGAAATAGTTTAAATTACTAAGAAAAACTATGTCTAACACAGCTCCTCGATGTTTAAGACTGTGTGTGATTTCTAGGGAGGACTGCAACATTGTTTCCGCTGTTTCAAACGGACACGCCCCTCTCGACGTCACTACTCGCCAGCTCGTCTATGATGTAGTTTTTCAATTGTAAATACGACTTCGTTTATCCAGTACATGTGTTCGGAACTTATAAATGCTATAATTCCGACTAAACCTGAAGAAAAACACATTGTAAATATGAAGTACTTGCCCGAGTTACATGACTGTCAAACAGCGTAGTTAGTGTCACGTTATTCGCGGTTTATCGGCTCTCTCCTTCTGTTCTGGAGAGGTGGCAGTCTTGGAAAGACATCAGTACCACAGAAACTGAACATTATATTCGACTTTTGTATGCAAACATACTCAAATCTGCTGCATTTATCCCCAATAATGCCCTTACATGTATTCATAGCGCATGGCGTGTAAGGGACCGTGTCAAAAATCCAATCACTGCGTAAAAACGTAGTCGATGTCCAGGGGAAAGTTCACAAAAATAAAGTTATCATTTAGTAACCAACCCCACAAGACTGTCGTTTATCTTCTGATTGTTTTTGTTTATTTCCTTATTTTTTCTTCTGAACATATATTTTTGACTTTTCCTTTTCCTTTTATTGCTATTTGAATCCAAGCAATCAAAACTTACAACCGAAAATCTATGTGAAGTGTACACATTGCATTGGTTTACACAGAAGGCGGAGTTTATGACCTCATATTACAGCTAGCTACCAGCGGGTGACTGAAATGATGTCAGGGTTTTTCCTGCACAGAGAATTCTCCACAAAACTCAGGCAGTTATGTGCAAGCATCACTGAACAGTGTCCATTACAGATTTGACTTCATATTTAGACAAAAATACAAGTTGATGCTAGCTGTGATTTCAGATTTAGACACAGAACTGTAAAAGTATTCACAGCAACCCGTCAAAATAAAAGTTTGGTTTCAACTGCAGGACTGGTCCTAAAATTATTAAAACTTTATTTTAAGTTAGTAATAATCAAACAACATTGCTTTCATGTTTTAATTGTAATAGTAAATCCCATTTGTTTCCCAAAATAAATAAATAAATTAAGTTTGATTTTCAAACTTGTGTTCAGAGTTTTTTGAGGAAAAAGAAAACATTTTATAAGGCAATTTAAAGAATAATTGTAAATAAATTAAGTTGTTTTTATGCATTCAAATAATTAGCCCTAAACTTGTAATTTTTTTGTTAAACTTTTAATAAACTAATGTGTAGTTGTACAAGTTTCATGATTTTAATTAATTAGACATGCTTTTAGATTAATAAAACTACTTCAACCATTAGAAAGGATTAGAGAAAAAAAGGATTATGAGTTTGTAAAAAATAAAACTAATAAACATTTGAGTAAAAGCTTCCTTTTAATTGATTAAAAAGCCTTAGCTTGACGCTACTGTAAGCTGTAATGCACCTGTTACCTGCTGCTACTGCATCTGATTATGTAGTTTACCAGAATAATCCATGTAAGGTTGAACGAAAATTTTAGAAATACAGTTTGTTTAAAAAAAAAGAGAAATATTTGTTATAATTAATATGCTTAGTAATTAGTTCGGAAAAAAACACACTAAAATTCACCAAAATGTTGTTGTTGTACTACCCAAAACTAACCACACAGGGAAATTTTGCCAAAATAGTCCAATTTAATAATCCAATAATAAAAGTATATTTATCATGTAAATATTAATAAACACAGATGCATGTATAAATTTAACCAAAATGTTATTCTATCATAAAAATATATTCCTAAAATATAAATTACATGAATATAAATATACACAAGTAAATATGTGTAAATATTTTACAAAATATACACTGTGTGTGTTTTATTTATACAAACATAATAAAAATACACAGTACATACACACATATATAATGTAAACAAAGACTTCTATTTTGGATGCGATTACTCGTCTGACAGCACTGTAGTGCTTAATAAACGCAGTGTCCCAATTCATTCGTGCTGATGGCTTACGCTTTGTACTGAGTGTGGAATTTCTAGACGATCCCTTAAAAAACACAGTAGTATATCCAGCGAACGCCAAACTAATCACTAGCGTCACCCTGGCCTACGACTACAGTCCAAACGACTGCTTAGTTCAGCTCTTCCCTTTTTTAATGACCTGTTAAGATATCAACTTATAAAACACTTACCTTGCTCTATTCCCAAAGCAGCTCTACAGTAGACAACAGCAGTCTCACCCACAGCAGGCCGGGTGGGAGGAGCTAGTGTTTGACAGGCGTCTTCTTCTAGGATTTAACGTCAGTGTGAGGAGAAGCTCAGCCGCTTTACTGCCACCAACTGGAGAGGAGTGCGAAGCGCCGAGAGGAGAGAACAGAAAAACTGCTAATAATATTATAACAGAAACAAGCCTGGTAATATTAAGGTACAATAACCCTCTCAGTTTGTGGTATTGCAGTCATTTTCTCAAGAAAAACAGTTTAAATTGCTCCGGGTGTGTGTTCACGGGGTGTGTGCGTGTGTTTGCGTTGGGGCTAACATTCAGTTAACCCTGGGATTAGTTATAGCTATTGTAGTTTGGTTTAGTTCTATATTAGTTTAAAGACAATTGTACAATGAAACAAACACATAATAGCCTATATTCTCACTCCCATGCTGGTGAGGTTGTATGCCAACCATTTCATAAATATTTTGTAAAAAATGTTTGTTTGTTTTTTTGTATTTATTAATGCCATTTTGGATGTATGTTAGGTTCATTTAAAATTAAAACTAAAATAAAAGTGTCAGAAACTTCCTGTTATGGTTTAAGTTTAATTTGGTTTTATATGGCCTGTGTTCCTTCGTTAGTTTCCTTGTTACTGTGGTTTCTAATTAAAAAGTTGTAACTTGATCTCCATTTACGTTCTTCTCGTTCAGCTGTGGTCTGGTTTTGTTTGTGACGACACACTGTTAGATTGTCTTCTCGCATGTGGTTTATCTGAGACCCATTTTTTTTGGAAACATGTATGAACCTTTTTCTTCGTCTTCTGGTTTCTGACAAAAAGAAAACTTAAAAAGGAATCTCAGGGGACACATAGTGCTGGAATAGTTTGAATCGGTTCACCAGAAAGATTTGTTGAGTTCAGTTCATTGATTCATTTCATGATGTCACACACTGTATTAGGAGGTGTTTTTATGTGTTATGACAGAATATATTACCTTTTATTACAATCTGCATGTCTATGAATCTATACTGAGTGTTTCTATCACTGTGTGAACAGCATGACTCTGATCAGGCTATACAAAAAATACAATCATAGTCTAAAACACATTTCAGTAGTGTTATTATCATTGATCTGTCACATTTACACAATCTTTCCAGCCTTTGTTAACAAGACTCCTGATTTATTTCACTCACATTACAGATAAAGAAATGACAGCCAAACGCATTGAGTTTTGTTTACACCTGCTTTTCTTCCTCATTAAACAAGACTGGACGAACAAATGCCTTGCTGTCTCCTTCACTGGCATGACCAGTATTTCTATATTTGTATTCCTGAAGCATTTCCACCAGTCAGAATGAAATGACCGATGCACCGAAAAATGGCGTATTCCTTCAGTAGCTCAAACCCAATCTAATCACCTTCAGTTCTCTTGGTTTTAGAGGAGACAGTCTAAGAAGTCACACCTGCTGAGAATAACAATAGAGAAAACCTAACTATAGCCTTAATACCATTACAAACCATCAACTTCTAACAATTAAAAAATGGCATTCTGTCGTGTTTTTTGAGACATATTTCATCAGTGGTTTTACAAGGTGACCAGTTACTAATAGCTAGAGATTCGGCGTCTATTAAAGGGGTCATATGATGTTGCTAAAAATAACTCTATTTTGTGTATTTGGTGTAATGTGTTGATGTGGTTTAAGGTGCAAAAAACACATTATGTTCCACATACTGTATATTATTGTTTCTCCTCTAAGCCCCGCCTCCTGAAACGGCTCGATTTGTACAAAGATCATCGTTCTAAAAAAGCGAGATGTGCTCTGATTGGTCAGCTATCCAGTGCTCTGTGATTGGACGAATACCTCGAGCGTCTGATGGAAATGCTCCGCCCCTTACCATAACGTGATGCTGCGTCCCGGCAGTGTTCCCAACTTAGCGACTTGGTCCCTAGATTTAGCGACTTTTCAGACCCCTTGGCGACATTTTTCCAAAATTAGCGACAAATAGCATCTAGCGACAAATCTAGCGACCTCTTGGACAAACCTAAGCGAGCCTCTGGTAGTGCCGCGCGAGCACGAGATCTTGTCTTCCAGGGTGTGCACGCCTCTTTGCGTCTGTTCTGCTCAGTGAGAGACTGAGAGGAGCAGGGCTTTTAGTTAAAATATGCATTATGTTGCTTCTAACTCTATTTTACATGCAAATATAGCCAAAATCACAGCATAGCCATTGTTTATATTTTATGTGTATTTGATTTCATCAGACAACGGCTCGATTTTAAATCAGGATATTAATCCAGATTAACAAGTAGAGTTAGTAGGCCTAATAATGGGTGCATTTCAGTCACTGTTTCATGTTTTTCTGACAACATTAACCATTAAATATGTAAATGAAAACAGTTATATTGAGAATTTGGCTAAATTTGGGAAAAGTTGGCAACACTATCTCGTCGTCCAAGATGCGCCACGCCGCGCTGCTGTTTGCCACCTTTCACCGCCGGCTCACATTAGGAATAAATGACTTCCGGCCACTTTGGCACTCTCGCCGTCTGCGGTGTGAGCGCACAGTCAGAATGTTTAATCGAGTCTTTGCATTGACTTAACATGAAAATCACTCATGCTAAACCGATTTCTTGCGCCGCCACATGAAGTCGAACGCACCTAATGTGTTTATCTGACCTGAACTGGTTATGCCAGAGAACGCAAATATCTTTGAGAGAGATCGCAAAAGATTTGAAAAAGAATAATTTCCACCTTTCATTTTTTTCCCACCCAAATTTTTTTCCTCCACCATGTCCTTTAAGGGGCTCCATAGATTTTCCCTTCAAAGACCAGAGGAGCTGAAAAAAATGCAGTCAATCACCATCCACAGATATATAGAGACACCGCACCTTCATCTTAAATCAGCGTGACAGCTTTATGCGAGGATGCATCGCTCCAGTGTGTCCAAGTAAAACGCTATACACTTGACACGTACCAGGTTCTTTCCATGCTAAATGAAAAATTTACTATCATACCGTGGGTACATTTTGTGGATTATACATTGCAATACTGCCTTCTTTAAGACTGGCGATCTGTCTAAATGCGCGGGCTTTTATTCATGGTGACAGCGAACGTTCACGCGATAACGTAAGCACATACTGAATGTCAAAGCCGAACTTTATTTAACCGTTTTCATACCGAAAGATAGATAGTGAGCGCACAGGACCTGCCCTGTGAGAGAGGTTTTATTGCTTGCGGTCCTACTCACCAGGAGAACTCGACAACGGATATCACAACAGAGCTAGTTTAGTTAGTTTAAGACAGAGGACTGTGCGTGAGTTTGTGTGTTAACCTCTGAACCACAGCACCACGAGTTCAAAAAGACATAGCACCAAGTCATAATGTGTACAATGTGCCTACATCCTTGCACGTTATATTTCTAGATCATGTAAACATTATGTGGTTGTTGTAGGACTTGTTAGCAATGAGTTCTTGAAAGAACCTGACAAAACACGTAGCAAAAAAGTTAAAGTCTAAGTTGAACATTTCTCTCCCGACAGCTAAAGGCAGGTAATCAGGAATATCTAAAAATAAACACTGCCCTTCTCCTCTCAGAAACTACACGATTAAAGCAGCCTTACGAATCGCACCACGCGGGGTGGAAAAAGACATACATAGAAATAAGCAATGTAGTCAGCTGACCTAACACTGAATAGCTCAAATACACGGCGAGAAGTCTGAGCATTCGTTTTCACGTCGAGTAAAACAGTTGAATACAAAAGAGAGAAAGGAAAGACAAAGTAAACAGCCCTTCGGGCGCTTAAGCCAAATCTTCTAAACTCAAAATGGCTACTACGAATCTCTACGCTCAGAAATTCATCCCAGGGTTTCCTGCTTATATATTCAGCCTGATTCAAGTACCGCATGAGATTTTTTTCAGTTTCCTATGAAGTTGTACCTCCATTCGCAGAAAGAAAATGTTCATTTTGGACTTGATCACATTGGCGTGTAAATAAGCTAAAAGAGAGAAACATCACACTGAAAATATTCAGATCAATCTGAATTCTAAGAGCAAATCATACATTCACCATCGGTTAAACTACACTAGCACACGCTCGAGTAGCTTTCACTTTAGATAGCAGATCAGCAGCTGTTAGTGAACTAGAGACATCCTTCGGAAATAGGCTACTAAAGTCATCATTAATTCAAATAACACAAACTTTGCTATGTCATCGGATGAGCTGTGATGGATGGCAAATGGTAAAGATTACAATACAGTTTACTTTCTTTTTTTTTCTTTTTTTAAAGAGTCAAGCTATTTTGGAGGTCCACTTTAGCAGGTACATAGAAAGTAACAAAGAAGACTGGATTTTTTTTTTTTTTTTTTTTTTTTACTGATTAGAATAAGGACTATTTCACTTTTCTATGTTATATTGATGACTTCATTAGTCTGCACAATATCTACTGTACTTCCTTGGTGTATTGTATGTCCAAAGCAAACATATAACAAATTATTTACTTCAAGGAAGTGACGAAAAAATCAATTATGCATTTCACCACTTCTAACTACATTTGTGCAAGACAAGGACCAAGTAATTCTACTTCAGTTTAAATATTACATTTGCGCTTATGCCATCTGAGCATGTCAAAAAGGATATTTCTAAAATTGAATGTGAGCCTGATTTTTTTTATTAATTATTTTTTTCAGCAGGGGGCTAATATTAATGTTCCTCCAACCACAGATTAAAAATGCCTTAAAGCTGTCCAATGGTGTTAGTCAAATATAATGTCAATTATAAAAAAATAAGAAAGCAAATTTCAATTCCACCTGCCTTAACTCTTCAAACATTGTCGCAGCACCAGTCTAGTACTGCAGTCATTCTTTTCAAGCGTACAATTTCTATGATATTCTGTGCTTTATATGTCACGTTCAATATTTTATAAATAAATACATTGTAATTTCTGGGCTTAATCCCTTATATTCTGAAATGCTGTCAAAGCTTTGCAAACAAACAGACAACATACGTCATCCAAAATTAAATATGCTAGCTTGCACAAAATATGGTAGAAGTGCTGAAATATATTCCAGGTCATTTATTCCTTTTTTTTCTATTCTCTTTTTTGAGGTATATTTTGTAGAAGGAAGAAAAGTAACCCTGTAGTAACTATCATGTCTTGAGAGACATATTTGTACAGAGCGTTTAACTCGACCCTACACAATATACACAGTTCTGACAACGTTATGACCAAAACCGAAAGTGGCCAGCAAGATTTTTCCTAGCATGTAATGAAATGCTATTACTTTCTTTTTTTATTATCAAATGAAAAGCTTTTGTCCTGTCCTTTTCTGTTTCTTCCAAAAGAGCACCCCTGTATGTTTTACCTTTGTGTAAATTTACAGAAAATACAGATATGTGTAGTATATTGTGCCAACCGAAGAACATAATAAATCGTATCTAGTTTAGACTGATTACAAAACAGTACTGAGAGCTTGTCCATTGTACATTTTTGCTAAGGGACAAAGAGACGATCCGCCCCACAGGATAAGTTTTAGTGAGTTTTGGGGGGGGGGCAGGGGTGGCTCTCAAAGCAGAGAACCATAGTTTGAGGGGGCAGGGTCCATACTGGCCAGGAGGGATTTTCTGTCTTCTCTGGGGTGAAGCCAGCGCAGCAGAGAGGACAGATGAAGACAGGGGGACGTTCTAAGTGTACTTTTCCACTTTTTTTTCTTTGAGGGAGAGCTGAGATGTTCTCTTTGCTCAGAGGCCTGAGATGCATGCGGCTGCTGGGTCTGAGAGGTGGACACATCTAGAGACAGCAGAGCAAATGAGACACAGCAACAGAACAGATTTTTACATTTGCAGAAGAAAATGTGAGCGTTGCCTGTGCATGCAAACCTCAATGCTACAGTGTTAAGGAGCTGTGGGTTTTTAGGTGGTTTCTTGTAATTAATAAGCAAATAGGCATGTAGTCAGGACATTAGGAGAGACAACGTGTCCATTTCTCCCAATATGTAATGTACGGGTGAAACTGACCTGTCCTTTTCTTGAATCTGGAGTTGTTGTTCTTGTTGGCTGTTGATTTCTTGGCTTTATTAATACAATAATAAATCAGTGCTTCAAAGCTCTCAGACCCTGCAGGGACTCTCACTGCACCTAGATGCTCCCTGTGAGAGACAAACACAACGATGTGTTACTTCACACCGCCACCAGGGTGCACTGCCCTTCACCGGCCAGATCAAATTGAGATTTAGCCCCAGACAGGGAGCACTTTGGCTGCCCCAATGCCAAGTGCAAAACCTTCATGACAAAAGCACCATTCATCAACATGTACTGTGCAATTTAGCAATTAATCAACTTTGTTAGATGTTGTTTAAAAAATACTGTTTATCAAAATTAAATCGTATTCATTTTAAGTGGCCACATTTGATCGTCATCAGAATAAACATTAAATATCAAATCATTTATTTTTAAAGAAAAAAAAAGACTCTTCCTCATTAGTTGGGTACTCTGCAAATCAAAAGCACATTGTATTAGTTGAGTTAGTCTGGTGAGCTGAATTTAGCACTTTCCCCACTCATTTAATACGGGATACACCTTAATTAACATGAATAAACCTTTACCTCATGTTGTACACTGCTGCCATGCTGCCAGCACTGTCCAATCAAATTACAACTAGCCAAAATCTCCTGTTTCCCAGTATGCTCATTGGTTTCCTATAAAACTGACCACAGAGGTCACGTTTCTTGTAAAGTGTTGTCTTTTATCGCACATGCCATTCCTCTGTCATGGCAGAGGTCATGACACTGAAACGTCCATACTGAAGAGTCAGCCAACAACTCATGGGTTCACAAGGCACAGAAACACAAAGCGTTTACAGACAGTCTCCCCTGCTGCTGAGGCTGTGGAAAGAGAAAGTGAAAGTGATTAATAGAAGGGGGTGGTAGACATGACCGAGCACTAAAGTCCGCCACATCAAACACACTCTGGTTACCATGAATACATTGTACAGTGGCTTCACCATGCTGACAGGAGAAGAGATGGCAGGGAGGGGAGAATGGCCAGTAAAGAACAGTCACATAAAAGAAAGGAACCAAACCACTACTAGGACGACAAAATGTGACAAGAAATTTTAGTTTGAGAACTGCTGTTACTGATTCGGCATCAAGGAGAAGAGTATTTAGAAAAGGCATGCATGATATTTTTGTACATGGAAACAAAATTTTAAAGGGGAATATCCAAGTTTGCCTCTAAAAGGGCGTACATTCAAAATCTCTTGAAAAAAGAAATTACCTGCATTCAATGATTATAGAAATGCCTTTGCTTATATTCCAGCACTAAAACTTTTCAGGATATCTCCAAAAAAGACAATGTATTACTGGTATCATGTAATAAAAATAGTCAGAATAAGTCTTACTGTAATAGACTGTCTATTGTAATAGTCAAAAAAAGTCATTCCCCTTTAAATGAGAATGATTTAAGGCCCCGCCTGCAAACCCCTCCCCTTTCAGACATGGATTCGACCCTTACCTATTGTGGTGTAGAGGACCTGGTCACAACAATGCTGCCCAGATAGCTGAGATCAATCAAAAACAAAGAGGGTAAGACTACCAGAGTCTCCAGAGAAAAGCGCCGTCTCTACTCTAGATGAGGATGAGTGTTGCAAGAGATGAGCGCACACTCATCCCTGGCAACGAAGGCCGCCTAAGAAGGCCACCGTGATGGTCAAAGCCCTGAGTTAGAGGAAGTGAGAAAAATGGAAGGAAATGAGCTGGAGAGTGATGTGATCAGCCCACAAAAGAGGACAAAGAAGGAAGAGCCATGGGATCGTCATGGATGCACTAGAAAATCCTTAATCATGAAAAATGTTATACACTACGATAATTTCCTATTATCAAAATAACACTGTTTAAAGGTTAAAGGAGAATAGGCTTTGAAGCAAATAAAAGTATGGAAATTTATCCTGTAAACCCAATAAGGAGTTATACTGGAAGGACATGGACATTTGTGCATATGTAAATAGTTTATAGTAAGATGTACATGTACAAATATTTTAACCGAGAAACGCAAAAGCATGAAAGCATTGCTTTTGCGATACAAATGATGAATAACAATCTCCTTTGTCATTTTGGAGCCTCCAATGGTACAGTTCACCTACCCTGGAGAGGGTTCTGAGGGGAGCATCTCCTCATCTGTCCTTCTCTGAGATGGCATCTGGCCGAAAGCATCACTGCTCTCCGCAGGGGGTGAAGGGGACTGGGAGGGGTAGCTGGCCGCGGCTGTGGCAAAGGCCATGTGGGCACGGTAGCTGAGGCTGGGCCGCTGGCCGCTCTGGCCTTGGGTAGGTGAAGTGGCAGGGGAAGAGGAGAGAGACCTTTGGGAGAAGGAGACACTGGCAGGGTGGCGGGCGCTCTCGGGCATCTCTTGAGAGCGGGAAGACCGCAGGATGCTGGGGCGGGGAGGAGGGCGGACGAGAATGTCTGGAGAGCCGGCGTGTGAGCTGGGAGGGGTCTGGGTGAGAGGGGAGAGTCGTGACGGCTGTAGGACCACCTGCTGCAGGCCGAGATCCATCCTTCGTGCCGCCCTGGGGCTCAGCCAAGGCTGGGCCTCAGACCTCCAGCCGTCCGAGCTCTCACTGTGCAGTGTGCTTGGGCTCCCCATGCGGGCCGTGACGCCTGAGTAAGGCAACACTGGTACACCCATACCGTGGGCAGTGTGTCTCAACTGCCCCAGAGTCTGGGCCTGTTGCATAGTTATATGCTTGGCTGGAGGGCCCTGAGGCGGAAACCTGCCGGGAGATCTGCTCAGGTGGGCTCTAGGGGCCTCCAGCTGGAGGAAAGCAGAGCTTGAAGGGAGCTGAGAGGTGGTGCTAAGAGTACGACTATGGGAGGGGTATGGCGGGGGCTCGGGTAGGTCCCGGTGGAGATATGAAGAATGACGTGGTGGAAGAGCGAGACGGGGACCCTCCTGACCTAGAAAGGGGAAGTCAGGAGGCTGCCAGATCTCGGTCGAGCGAGAGGAGGGAGGGCTATGCACCAGTGGGAGAGCATGGCCGGAGGCGCCATACTGATGGATCCTCAGCTCCTCCCTCTCCTCTGGGATGGTAGGATGGCGGAACGGCCCCTCAGGGGGGTATGAAGGTGAGGAGGACATGGCAGAGCTACGTGGACTAACATCAGGCATGTAAAAAGGAGGGTGAAGCTCCACCTCAGCACCACTACCTAGATAGCCATAGAAGGGGCCTGGAGGGAAGACCCTGTGAAAATGGGAGACCCGGCTCTGCCCTGTGGCCTGAAGCCGACTACCCTCCGAGATGCTCATACCTTCCATAGGCCTCTGGAACCGGGGGCTGTAGGCTGGGGGCTGCATGTAGGACTCCTGGCTGGAGGACACAGGGGATATCTGGGGCCTGAGGGTGGCCATGACTGGGGGTAGGGGCCCTGGGTCATCGTTCTCCTCATCTGATTGGCGGAACTCAGGATACAAGTCTGATTCCTCCACAAAAGGAAAACCCTCAATGCGGCGTGGCTTGAGGGACGTGTCGATGTCACTGGGGTCCATGACGAATCGGCCATCAGGTCCACGGCTGATTAGCTCGATGGGCGTGGTGACCTCAGCCTCATGCTTGGACACGCTGTACTTCTTACTGGTTATTGCTCTCTTGGTTTTCTTATAGAGGGAAAGCTCTTTCTCTTTCCTAGGGCTCGGCAACTTCTTAACGTAAAGACCATGGCCACCCACGCTGGCCAGAGATGAGGGCCGGGAGGAAGCGATGCTCTCAGGACTGATCTTCCCAGAGGACAGCCTATCAATCAAAAAAAGACATGGGGCTTAGGACTGAGCCCTGGGGAATACCAGAACCTAAAATCATCACTATTAAAACAAGAATCACTCCATATTAAAACATGGAATATAGTTTGAAATGAAATGGCATGGTATTACACTTTCTAGTGCACTTGTTTTAAAATTAACAAAGTTCAAGGTAATAAGTCTTAATCCACATGTCCTTTCATAACAGTAATTACAGTAAACACTGATCTTTATTTAAAGGTCATCTTAAACAAAAGTGAAAGATGATGTCAGGGTGAGAGATAACAGAGAACAACAGAATGGGGACATGACATAGAAACAAATAAGTCAGTACAGGCACCAGTGAGCTAACATAATATCAGCTAAACTATATTTTTTATCTTGCTGGCTATAAGTGGTCAAACAAGTGTAAGAATTTGGAGCAGCTGAGGGCTGAAGTTGTCTATTCCCCCAAAGCAGGAGTTTAGCTCTGTGCACCCCCTATTGACATCATGCAGCTACGGCAGACAGGCGCATACTAGCGCCTGCTGCAGAGAGAGATACAGGTGCAAGCACTCACTGAGGGCTGGTGGATGGGGGCCTGTAGCTGCTCCTGTCTGGCTCTTCCCAGTAGGGCTCAATGCCAGGCAAAGGGGTAAGAGGAGGCCTGCGATGACAAAAACACAATAGAGACGGGGCAGAGTCGGCCGTCAACCAGACTATGGTTCCACACTGCTATGTGGAAATGGGTGGGATGGGAGCATGAGACTGCAGCTCTATGAAGACCACAATGGAATCGGATAAGAGCGTGAGTCCCAGTTCAAACTGGGTTGGAGGTGCTACCCTTAATGTTCTCCTTCCTTTAGCTCTGGTTATAAATGGGAGAGTGACATGCTGCCATGCCTGCACTGTTCAATTCAGAGGAGCTGGGGGATAAGCTTCATGTGTATAATAAATTCTAATACTACTGAAGGTTCTATCACAACCTGACTGGACAGCAAAAAAAAGAAAAGAAAGAGCTTGAGAAGATTGTTTATAATGGCAAATCAATGCATCTCACTGCTAAAAAGCAGAGGTAAGCACAGATGCATTTATAGCAGCCACTTTAGTGACCACTCAAATCCTCCTCCATGCATCCCTCACGGTAACACAGCAGCTGCTAGGGTCAGCTGTTTGACTTCCCAAACTGTACATGCTCTCTTTCTCTCTCTCTCAAGCCATGTGCCTGGTAGTTAAAAGATTTGCAGAAGTGCAAAGTATGATGGATGTTACCATGCACTGGTACTTACGGAGATTCGATGCTTTTCCTTGTGTGCGTGATCGATAGTGGAGGGTCTAAGGACAAATCACACAATGCCACATCAGTATGAAAATAGGTTCAGATCTTTATCTCAACCACTGCAATGCTGAAGTTGGTAAAATGCAATACACCTGAAGAGATGTAATGTTTTTCTTACAAATCCAATATACTGTAATGGTGATCTGTGCAAAAATTACCCATTACCAAGATCGCTAAATGGGTCTTGAAATTAAGAAGGACTTACCTCGTTTGCGTTTAAGCTTACGACGATGCTGCTTGTTGACAAAACATGCAGCAAGCGTGCTGAAGAGAATAGCAGCTGCCAAGAAACAGATGGTGGCCACGATGCCGGCCACCACTGGCTTGGCCAGCCCCTCGTCTGTGATCTCTGTGGGAGGGAAGGGGTCTGAGAGAGGAGACACACTCCAGAACATGAAATTAGAATGGGAGAATGCAGCAAGCATGTATTCACAAAGCAGGTTAACATGATTGCTGACAGTGATTTAGTTAGTGTGCCTTACAAAGCAGACTACAGCATACAGTGTTAACACACCTGCAGCATATCAGATCAGAAGCACCTTTACTATTTAGATGAAGAGGGCATGTGGCATTCAGATTTTAGTGCCAAGTGGATTTTGAATGTAACTTCCAAAAGCAAATGAAATAAGCCAGGTCTGCCACTAATCCCCCCTCCAAAAAAAATAGGTGCATGACACCCTAGTATCACATCTACAACAGCAAAAAAAAAAAAAACGTAGGACACTAACTACAATGAGCAGCAGAGGGCAGTGAAGCTCTAGGGGCTTAAGCAATGAATTGGTGCATTTTAGTTACGCCCCTTATTCTCACCTGTACTTGACACTCCCACCACATTACTGCTCTCACTGACAAGATCATCCATTACAGCTAGCGCTCGGAATTCATACCAAGAGTCCTGGGAGACAAAGAAACAGGTCAGTGGGTCACAAATCCTGTGAGGCCAACAGGTTGAAGTGTCAGATCTACCAACAGATTTGTAACAAGAACATTTGTAGCAGACTGTATGTCAGACTGAATTAAAATGACATCTTCTGAGCTTTTCAGCGGAAATGCTTTCCCTCACTGTGTTTCTCTAAGAACTGCCATTTTCTGAAATGAACGCATGTAAACAAATAGAATTTTTGTAAATTAGCCTGACTCTATTATTTATGGAACTTAAAAAGTTCCATACAAAAGATATTAAAGGAGTAAGTATTACCTGAATAAGATCTCTTGCTATGATCTCAGTCTCAGTGGCAGGAATCAAGTCATCCAGAACCTCCCACCTTTCTCCCAGGCGGAACTCGATGATGTAACGGTCAATTGGTGAAGAGTGATTGGCTGGAGGAAGCCATGTCAACAATACACCCTGCTGTGTCCGGTTGGCTGTGAGGCACCGTGGTGGAGTTAGAAGCACCAGTGGTTCAGGGGTACTTATGGGATACCCTAGAAAAAATAAAGGGTGGTTGCACACGCCTCTCGTTTTAATAATCATTCACAGGTCCATTACAAGATCTAGTTTGTGTAGAAGTGTCACCCACCTCCTGTAGTCACAGTGACTACCTCACTGAAGGGGCCGGTGCCCAGCTTGTTCTGGGCCAGCACACTAAATTGATAGGCAGTCTTTGGCTCCAACCCCTGGACCATCAACCACGTCTGAGAGCCGGGCACAGGTATGGACAGCCAGTCATGTGGCCCTAAATCATTCTTCACCTTTCTATTGGATTATATCAAAGAGTTCTATTATAAAACTTCAACTGGCTACAAAGAAAAACAAGAACATTGCATAATATATATGTCTTGAAAAACAGTGAAATGCAAATACATTGACATTAAAGATTACATTGATTCATTCATTGCATTTACATATGCATATAATACATAGCTTTTTTTTTAAAGACTACACCAAAGTCACAAGTACATTTAGGAAAAAAGTGAGGAAGGAACAATAATTAGTGGGGGTTCTGGCAGGACTTACACCGGGCCGTACCAGACCGAGAACGTCTGTTCAAAGCCTCCGTCATATCCAGGTTCCCAGGAAACATTAGCGGAGCTTGTGGATGCTGACACGTGGACATTAGTTGGCGCATGTGGACTAGTGCCTGAAATGGTTATTTTTAATTAGTAGTGTCTGCAAATGCTAGTACTATAGCTCATACTAAATATAGTGGATTTGAATTAACCATTAACCCTTAGCATTTAACTTTGGCACATAACTCCTCCTAAATGATACATTGGATAAATGACACGTCAGATCATGTGGCTTGTGGAGCTGAGACATTTCTAGCCAGAATATCATAGTGACTTGTGGATGGGCTTGTTAGACCTGGGCCAATAAGTAAGCGCCTTATTAAGGTTTGCACAGGGTAGAACCTTTTCGCTTTATGCATTTATTTACCGTTTTTATTTATGCAAGTTAGATATGAACCCTCAATTATAATTAAAAACACAATTCTACATTACCGTTCAAAAGTCTAGGGTTGGTAGGATTTACATGTTTTAGTAAGTGTTTAAGTAAGCATCTTATGCTCACCAATGCCGCATTTATTTGATCAAAACATAGCAAAAACTGTAATATTGTGCAATATTTAGAGTTTGACTGATAATTATTTTTGAAACCCGTAAAAAACAAAGATTTTTGATTAATAAAAAGAATAAATTAACCTTTTTATTTTTGTATTAATGCGTGAATCAATCACATATCTACCAAAACCCATTACCAAAATGAGACCTAGCAAAACAGAGTAATGCCATGCTGAATATAATGTGAAGGAACAAATTCACTAAACATTTACAAGCAGCAGGGTCATTGTTAGGGGAGACATTCGGGAACATTGTCTATTAGTGGTTGCAAGTCATTCTTAGTGATTAACCCAAAATCTTTAATGTCTAGGCCAGAATGTTCATCACAAAACAACTCCTTTCTAAGATGGGTTTAGGCTTCTCAGACACAGCTAGAAAGATTTATGACAAACTGAAGAACAGGAGATCCATTTGTCTGACCTGAACCTCCTCTCACTTATGTTTTCTGACTAGACAATAAACTAACTCTGTGCGAAGACTGACCCAGTCTGATAATAGCAGGAGAGCGCAATACGATGGAAACGCTGAAGTGGAGGATGGATTTAGGAGTTCCATCACACCTCTTATCGGCACCTAGCAGCTGCAGAGGATCTGTTAATTGCTCCCTCATTAAGCATAGGGTTTAGACTGTCATGACACCAGTCCATCACCAAACAAATAACGTGTGTGTGTGGGGTTGTATGCCCGCTGACACATCACTTGTCATCCGAGGGCGAACTCTCAGATGTGGCAGCTGAGTTAGAGCTCCCACAAGCTACACGGCCCCCTACTGTAATGACTCACTTGTGCCGCTTGGCTGGGAATCGTAATGTCCTACACTAACACTTCCTATCTGGCACATGTTGAGAAATCACATATCTGACGTATTTTGTGTCCTTAAGAGCCTTCAAAATTGAACATGGAGTGCTGACCTGGGCCAAAAAAAATGTACAGTACAAAATGTAAATAAATGAATAAAAACATAATATAAAAACATGTAATTAAAAAGGTACTTTCACAGTGCCACCCTACAGCATTCATAAGCCAGGTTTCCATCCAAGGAGTTTTTAGGGAAAAATATTTACCGCTTCAAATTTTGTTTTACCGATATAGCTGAAGGAAACGCTAATTATCGATAAAATTTTGTAAATGTCGACACAGTATTTTTCCGTTTAACTTTAGCACAAAAATTCTATATCGATACTTCAAATGTCGCAAAAAAATTTCAAAAACACCTTTTGTCGAAAAAAATGGGCTTTAGCGCCAATAAATGTCACATTTGGCAATGGCAATAAGTGTCACATGGCAGAATTAGGCTATTGGCACAGTCCGTGTATGGAAGCATATGTGTAGCAAAATTCAATTTACAATGCAATATTCAAAATGGCAATGTATTTCTTATTTAAATGTACATTTCCATTACCCCACATGTGCAAGGTTTGGAGCAGAAGGAAAATGAAATAACATTATTTACATTTGCCATTTACAACAGTAATCTTAACATGTAAATTTCATACTAATTTTAATGCTGTAAAAGTTGCAAAATGAAAATGTATAACCCAAATTGATCGAATAAATTTCGGTTATATTTTTTTTTTGCAAATTCTCTTTAAAAACTGGATGGAACCAAGGCAATAGATAGATAGATAGATAGATAAGAGACAGAAATTAAGATAAAGGTCATTTACCTATTACAAAAAGGCGTGTGCTGGCAGTGATGCTTGTAACTACGTTGGTGGCAACACATTCCCACTCCCCATGATCCTCTTTGCTCAGAGACACAAATTGCAAGCTACCACTTGGTAAGATGTTATGTTTGCTTCTGCTGGGTTTCCCAACCTTCACAAAGGACACAATAATAAAAAATTCATAATTAAATGTTTAGTTCACCGAAAATTAAAAGTGACCTTTGAAAATCAACCTCAAAGCATCCAAGTTGTATATGACTTTTTTCTTTCAGATGAGTCTGATCAGAGTTATTTTACAAAATTATCCTAGCTCTTGAAAAGGAGTAGTTGGGTGTTTTTGTTCAACAGTCCAAAAGTAGTCAAATAAAGTAATAAAACGTGCCTCAAATGGCTGGGGGATGTAAAAAACAAAAAAATTACTTACATTAGCAAAGAAAAAACACTCTCTTCATGGCTTATATTGAAATCATGGTACCTTTCTCCATACAATAGTTGGAATCTCAGGGTCTCCAGAAGCAGCGCAGGGAATGACCAGCTCTCTTCCCGCCTCCTGACGGTACTCTCCCCCGGGCCTCACGTTGAAGTAAGGGGGGTCCTAGGGTCGCATAATGTTGTTTACCTCACAAGCCAAAATTCAAGGAAAATGTGATTCTTTTTAATTAAGATGCACTGACTCACCTTTAGCACCAGAGTGGCTGGAGGGGACTGTCCCATGGTACCTAGGACATTGTAAGGCACACAGGTGTAGGTGCCAAGGGAGTCTTCAGTGACCTCTGCCACCCGAATGCTTCCGTCTGCCATCTGGCTCCATCCAGGATACTGTAAGAGGAACAGAGAAGCAAAATCAGAACCGGAGTGTTGTCAAAGAGACAAGAGACATTTTAGACATCAGACGTCCATGCATTACAGACCTTCTCGATTCGGAGGGGGTAGCCATCTTTCTCCCAACGGACTGACATAACTGGGGGGTTGGCATCCACTGGACAGCGAATAATTCCTGGCAATTTTCTTGGGACGTAGATGACAGGTGGCATGTTCACAACACGGGCAGGGTCTGAGGGCAGGATATGGGATAACAAGAATCAAGAACATGGGTTATAATGTTAGTTATAATAAAGCAGATGCAACACATGACAAAATCAGGTCAGTCTTGCTATGCTTTCCAAGTACTTTGTGCATTTCTTTGTTTATTCATCATAATATTATTCATACTGTAGCAGTTAGTTATAGATATTTAAAATCTAAATCAACACATCTCCCATATTTTCACTGCAAAATCACAGTGTTCGGGAGCCTGTGTAAGTGATGTGTGGTAACGGAACATGTAAGTGTTATTTAAAGCCCTTCCTGTGAAGTTGTCTCACCTGCAGCAGCCCTGGGGTGTCGCTGACTGATGTAGCACAACCCCAGCGGCACAGAGGACCGGCTGCTAATGAGACAGTCAGCCACTGCTTGGCATATGACACAATATAATGTGCTTTTCCACAGCTAATCTCTTCTCTCTTTAAACTGCCAGGCTATATTTCCCCTCAGTTAATTCATTAAGGCCCCCTTGTCACCCCTGACCTCTTTTCTGCAGTGATGATATACTGTAGTGGGTCATCATGACATACTGTTCTGGGTGGTTAAATGAGAGAAACAAGTCATCTTTTGAATTCAGTACGCCCCTGTGCCTGATGAAAATTTGCGTTCAAGACAATACACATTTTCTCATTACACTTTTTTTTTCTGTTGTAACAATGATTTCGGACTTCAAATATTTTCATTAGCTATCAACTATGCTAGTGTTTTTTTTTTTAATGGCAGATGCCCAACTACATCTACAGAAAAGGGTGCTAGGGGTTACATGTATGAAATTTTCATATAATATAATGGTAACACTTTAGAATAGGGAACATTTATTCACTATTAAAGAGATACTCCACCCCACATTTTGGAGATTATCTGATGGACGCAAACTATGTATGCTGTTCTGTGACAGCCGCATCACATGGATGCGCCGTTTTTGCTCAAATCAAAATGTTAATAAAGGTAGAAAATGCACCGTGGCTCACAGAAGCGAATACGCAGTTTGCGCCCTGTGGATATTCTCCAAAAAAAAAAGCTACAATGACGCGGAGAGATAAATAAATTCCTAATGTGCTGCTTATTACAGTTGAAAAGGATTCATGCCAATATTATCCAAATTTAGTCTTTCCAAACTTTTGAAGGGCAATGTACACATACATATATATAGTTAGCTAAACTGCAGGTTATAGTGTAGGTTTGGAACACTGATTTGCATTCACATCTATGTATATTGTCAGAATTTATAATTCAGAGCTGGAACTATTTGTATTCTAATAATGAATTGAAGTTGCTTCAGTGACAACTCTTGGCTGTCATTTATAACTGTCACGATTCCAATTTTTCATGTTGACTGCAGAAAGTGAGGCTTCTCCAATCTGTCTTCTCTATCCAAGAGAGACAGAAAGACAGACAGACACAGAGGCAGCTCAGACTCGGGGCTTATCCACCACTTCCTGCAGCACCACAAGAGTCCTGGTGCAGATGGAAGTGAGCTCTCAAACCCTCCAGAGAGAGGCAGCAACTAGAACATATCAGATGCCTGGCAGCCACCACGGCATCTCAAAGGGTGTAAATAGCTCTGTCCCTGTACGTGACAGACACCAATTTTCCCGCTCTGATGATAGTATACTTGACATAAAACACCTCATAGGCACACAGACTGAGATTTTAAAGGCAGGCCTGGTGCTGCAGGCTCTTCAAGAGGTTGAAGGTGAAACTCACATTGCACGGTCAGGTAAGCTGAAGCAGAGGGGGAGATGCCCAGGCTGTTACTTGGGCTGCAGGTGTATTTCCCTGCATCCTCGGGCTTGACTCTGTAGATAATGAGGGTTCCGTCAATAAAGATGCGAACGCGCAGCTTCAGATCACTACAGGGAAGAGAAGAGAGATGATCCCTTTGAAAATATTATTAAACCTGTTTGTACACTGAGAGGAACTGAGGCTGTTACAATGTCTCATTATTATGACAGTCTGTTTCTGCCTCAGAGTGAATAATAAAAAAGGTAATTGTGAGAAAGTTTTAAAGGAGCATTTTACTTTTTGATAAAAAATAAACAAGAATTAAAGCTATGAAGAGGGCAATAAAGGGAAAGTCAGAAGTATGGCATTTTGATAAATTTGCTATAAAGCCATTGTGATATATAAAGTCACTGTTACGAGAAATTAATAATTTTGATATAAAAAGCAGGATTACAAGAAAGTCACAAATATGATATAATGAATTATTTTGAGAAAAAGTAGCAATTTAAGAGTCACAGGTATGAGACTGAAATCTTAAAAAGTCAAAACTCTGAGTGCAAGTCACAATTATGAGAAATAAATATTAAATAAACATAAATATTGTCATTGTGAGACACAATATCAAAGTTATGAGAGTTACATATAGGCAATTTTATAGACACATTTATATATAAAGTCACAATTAAGAGATATAAAGTCACAGTTTTGAAAAATAAAGACATATAAGATATGACATTTACTTAAATTTTAGCTACTTAACTTTGCCTTTACTTTATATTTTATGTTATCAATAAACTTATATATTTATATATATTTTATATATTTTCACATAAATTTAAAAATAAATATATAAGATTTATATACATTTTCACATAAATAAAAACATATATAAACAAAATGAAGTAAAAATTTTATATAAATGAAATTATGTGATTAAAATAATTTTACTCAAACCCCTTGACGTACTGCTTTAGAGACCTGTTAAAGACTTCACAATCTACTACCCTGAGGATGAATGTATGTCCAAAAAAGTGTTTCTAAGCAAATAAAATGTAGATTCTTATGACTAGTTTTACAAAAATCAGTGTCTACTAAAGTGTTTCTACACAAAGTGGTAGGTTGGCCAGCAGTCTGAATATTCCCATGAACATCCGTCCGCCCCTCGCAGTTCAATAGTACCGGAAACCGTTATTTCGAAACATTATTCTGGCCAGTTTCCACAGAGAGGAACAGACTACAGCCCTGCATATACAGGGTCAATACGGCCACGCTTGGGGGAGTCAGAACAGCTTCTGGCTCAGCTTCAGATGATCAGCATGTTTTTTTAGGCATGTGATGACACAAGCACAGTGTCACAAGATGTTCCCATCCCGGCATAAAAACCTGCTGTGTGCGCCTCCGCGTCACTGCGCTAGCATTTGCCTTAATGCAGCTGTAGAGGGCTTGAGATTCAGGGATTCTGGGGCTAAAAATATATGTGGCTCTAATCTAAAACCGACAGACACACACACACACACAGCAGCTTCTGTGTTCAAGACTCTGAGACTTGGCACAGTAGAGAACTCGATCATAACTTTACTTCTTGAAGTAGACGTTGTCCTCCTCCCAGTACCAGGTATAGGTCAGGTTGCCAGGATATGCCTCTGCTTGGCACGTAAATTGGGCATTCTGGGATATGTTAACGGTGATGTTCTCGGGTGGTGACACGATGTACGGAGGACCTATAACAGAGGGTTTTAGACAGAAAAATAAAACAGAAAAATTTGGGTTACTGTTTAGACTAAAGTGAGCTATAAGGAAAGGTGCAATTATGATATATACAGTAACAGTTATAACACGGTTAAAAAAAACACTGTCGTTTTTAAGCTGTGGTTGCCAGAATAATTTTGTAAGAAATACAGAAAAATCAAAGTTCATCACAAGCAGCTTTTCCACAAGCTAAAGTATAAATCAATATACAGAAGATGCGTATAGTCATTTATGCAAACACTATATATATTGTATATTGTAGCCTACAGGAACTTACTGTTAACCTACTGCATTTTTACAACATTTTAAAATTACACAGTGTAATAAAATAAAAAAACACATATTTTTTTTTTTTTATTTGAGCTGATGCCAAACAACTAGCATTCAGCTTAAATTTGAGTCCAAAATTGAGTCTTAATTAAATAAAAATGTAAAATATTTATTTTGTTATCACACATTGCTAATCTTTAAGCGAAAAATTAATCTGTGCAGGTTAATCCACTGTAGAAAATTACTGATTATAGTAATTTTTAATCAAGATCTAATCACTTGCTTCCACTATAGGCATTCCTTCTCTGGTGATGTCAGTTTGGAGGAACAAAAATAAACAAAAATTTTAGTTCCAGTCATTTTGCTGGTTTATGCTGGTAAAGGACCAACATGAACCAGCCAAGGACCAGCATCCCAACATCATACCTAACCAGCATATGCTGTTTTTTTTTCAGCAGGGTTAAGAACCCTGAGCATTTTAAATCAGAAATGTAAAGTTAGTCGTTTTAGGATTTTTTTTATTAGTTCCTGCTCCCCCTTCCATTTGTTCTCTGGTTCTGAGCCAAACAAGAAAACAAGATAACAAGACTAATCAAGAACAACCAATTACAAGAAGACTAATTAAACAAAACAATAAACCAGTGACAAGACCGAAAAACCCAAAACCTCTTTAGTATTCATATAATAATTATAATCAAACTAAAAAAAAAAAAAAACAGGTAGCCTAAAAGACAACCTGTGAACTCAAATGCTAACAAGCTAGCATGCTAACATTGCAGTTATACTTTCAAAACAGTGTGACAGTGTGCTAGCCGTTAGACTGCTAACTTTCTGTTTCTTCACGTATTTAACCCAAGTGCAAACACATTTCATTTTTGTTTATACACACATGGGAAAAGAATTATTACAGTCTGTGGTAATCAACTGCATGCCACAGATGTGGTATTCCTTGCAATAATCCTAATTCTCCTCAATGTTTATGCGTGTATATAAACCTGTCTAATAAAAACAGCAAGGATACTACTGTCAGACCTTCCCACAGAGAATATTATCCTTCCCACACAAGGCTGTCACTGAAATTGCCAATAGACTTTTAATTAGACGTGTGGGTAGGCAGGAATACTGTCGTGACACTCGGACCGCTGTGAGATTTGTGGGTGCTCTGCAGAAAGATTCAGCGTGAGTGCTGCTCTTCGCACAAACAAACCCATGACTAGCTGTGAAATATCTTCTAATCTTAATGTGTGGACTATGCTGAGAGCTTCCTGGATGTTTCCTTAATGTGCAGTAAATGACACTGCATCTAAGGGGATTATTGACAGTTGCGCAGCTTTGCTTATTAAAATGAAATCGCAAAAGGCATCACTTGAAAGAATCTAAAAATATCCCTGGTGTTCCTCGCGCTCATGTTATTGAAGCAGGTTTTAACTAGAGTGCCTCTCCAGAGGCTTCATGAGAATATTGCTTTTTGTAAAAACAATATTGCTAGTTTACTAAACAAAACAGCCCATGGCCAAGACAATTTTGGCTCGGCACAGTTCATATGTGTCTCCATCTGACTCGTTGGTACTCAGACGAGAGCAGACGATCCTCTTCTGAATCACTCCAACTAAAGCTCTGAAGTCCAGGTAGGACAAATGATATTGCTTATATATATAAATATCTGAATATGATCAGATACTCAGTTTTGTTTCAGTGTTTATGTACATGAAATGGCTTAAATTTGCAAGATTGAATGTAATAATTCAATAAAGCAACCCTTGTTGCCAAATGAATTCAAAAAGTTTAATTGAATTAAAATCTAATACAAAAATTAAAATGACTAATGTGTGTGTAAATATATTCACACACAAAACATAATATATACTAATGCTAATATTTTTTAAGCTATGATGCAAACAAATTTTAAAACCTTTCTTTTATTTGATTAAAACTGATCACTTTTATTTAAATCTATTGACAGTCTTGTTTTTCATATTTAAAAAAAAAAAAGTTCAATGATGTGAATGATCAGAAAAAAAGATGTCAATGTTATGCAAAGGATATTTTGTCTATAGATCATTTTAAATAATAGTTTGTATTGCCTTCAATACTGTATCAAAAAGCCAATTGTTTAAAAAAAAAATGTCTGTATAATTTAACAGCAGCATAAATCAGTGCTTGAAATTAAAGTAAACGTTTTGCAAATAACGTGGTTTCGAGAGGATCGCTAAACGAGTAATCACACACAGCTGGCAGCTCGTTTC
>JAUMHG010000059.1:7380842-7391980 GCA_032359395.1 Enteromius anoplus
AAGGTGCAATAAATAACTAAAATACATCCGTTGTTATATATTCATATGTAGATGTTATAAATTGTCTTACGGTTGAACGTTAGTCACGTGGTACTATATCGTTTCGCGGAAGGATGAAAATGTTCATTTAAAACAAATATGCCAAGAAAATGTTTCAAATTCATATTCATGTTCAGTTCTTTTTTCTTATGTGGCAAGTAGCCGTGTATTAAGTAATATACAGGCAGCCGGTACATTATCCCTTACATGTATTGTATAGGTATTGCAGTGTTTTTATAATGGCACTGCACGTTTTATGGCCATTCAGAATTCAAATGACCAGTGAGTGCCTAAAGATTAATAGTCTATCATGTTGGAATAGCCCCTTCCAAACCCAAACCTAAACCTACCTGATAGTGTTAACAAATGCAAAAGAAATTAAAAATTTAATTTAAACATGTATTCGCAGATTCAGCCATGCTATTTAAACTTTTTTTCGCTGATTTGTCAAACCGTTTTACACAGGATTAAAACTGGAGCTTTTTACCACCTACTGTAAGTGCAACGAGCTACCTAGTAAACCTACTGAATTAGAAAACTCGACACACTCTCACACCCAAGTCGTCACATTTTGACACGTGGTCAAGACCCTGTGGCGTCACATTTTGACGATCAAGGTACCCCTTCTTAGTCACTTTTCAATGCGAAGGGTCCTCAGTTGTTTTAAATACGAAACCCCAACCGTCAATGAAATGTCATTGGCTCTTGCGTGTCTCGTGATCGATTGTGTCATGCTGTTGTGAAATACTATTGACTCTTGTGTATCTCGTGACCGATTGCGTCATTCCACCTGACGGGAGTGTGTGCGTGTTAATGGAGTGGGATTATTTTTAGTGATTAAAACCTTGTGTTATAACCTTTTTAGCGTAAAGACTTCGTATGGCTTTAGAAGACTTGGAATGTGACACGACTTGTTTGTAATATATTTACACTGCTTGTACACAGCTAACAAAGAGCTCAGTTACACACAGTCTCAGATCGTAAAGTTTACCGCACCAGACGTGAAGATGCCTGGATTGTTGAAATGGCATTTGATTACATTTACGCTTAAAACTGATGACAGCATAGGAAGAAATTCTCGTTCTCAGCAGGAAATCCCATCTTGAGGAAAACAAAAGCATCAGCATTTTTGTCCACATTACACTAAGGTAGGATAAGATCAGAAAGCATGACGACACACCCACCACACAGAACAACGCAAGGTATCTTCTTAATAAGACGTCATCTAAAATATGATGAATAATGAAGCCGGCCGATACACAGCCTCCACTGCGGAGTTCTCTGCTATAAAGTAGCTATGCCTGAGGGAACGGGAGAGTCGAAGATAGTAAAGCGTCCCTCAGGGAGGAACGGAGATTCTTGTGCTTGCTAGCTCCTAAACACAAACCCATCAGTGTAATATTTCACAGGAACAGTGCAAAGAGATATGCGGCGAAAAATTAGCCCAATGCATATCGCTACAAAGTACGCCTTCCGACAACAAATAGCTGGCTAATGCATCAGTATAAAAGAGCTCATTTAAATGAGGAGAGTCTCCATAGCAAGTGCACAGTCGATTGCAAAGGGCTCTTCTAATGTAGTGCATTGTGAAGTCCAGTATGTCTGAGTGGACTGTTGAATATTTCATGGCGGTGAGGGAAATGGCACGAGCCGCACCGACGGAGTCCCAGCTGATGGAGGACCGGAAGGAGACAGACTGTAAGGTGAGACTGGGAGAGGATGTAGGCAGCGCTGTGGCAGCATGCCCAACTCTAGCAGGAGCTACTGTCTGAGCTCGGCCTAAAACATCACTACATCTCACCCTAGACTCACAAGGGCTGACAGCAGCACTGTGCTTTTACTGACTGACCTGCGCAGGCTGACAGTGGATGCCAATAGATATCTCACAGCTTTTTCGACGCTACAAAATATAGAGGTATCGCAACTAAAAAAAGTCTGAAATGGCTAGTTAGGAATGTAACAATATTATCAGCATCATGATATTGCAATAGCAAAACTGTCTGGATATTATAGTGGTCACATGGCAATATGAAGCAACAGGTCTTCCATGGAAAAAATGTTTTTTTTATATATATTTAAGCTTCAAGAGTTAATTTGCAAATATTTATAACCGGCCTTGCATAATTCTCCACATACAGCGCGATCTGAATCTTAAACACAGTTTTGTCAAACAAGCCGATACTGTCCACTTTCAATGCATCGTGAGTTCGCATTCACTTTTGCAATGCTAGGTGGATGGTTTTTTTGCGTAAAGAAAACTAAAATAACATCATTTACTCTATCCATTCTTCTTTCGTGATTTACCTATTCCTAGACGTTTTCAGCCTTGTTCACATTTACAATATAATCTGCGGTTCTTTACGTCTAGAGGAAAGCCTACATATACTTTTTAAAATGGCAGAACGCATAAGTAAGAAGAAAACGTGAGAATAAACAGAGTTAAAAGTTATTTTTGTTTTCTTTGTGCAAAAAAAAAAAAAAAAGTCTCCTAGCATCGCAAAGGTGAAGTTAAACCATTGGTGTCACATGGACTGTTTTATCGATGTTTTAGCTACGTTTCTGGACCTGGATCATTGCCAGTTGTGTTGCTGTCTATAGAGGGTCAGAAAGCTCTTGGATTTCATCAAAAATATCTTCATTTGTGTTCTGAAGATTGAAGGAGGTCTTACAGGTTTGGAACAACATGAGGTATGAGGAAGAAATTGCAGAATTGTAACTACTATCCCTTTAAAGTGTTTCTTTTTTTGTGCTTCATGTATATCAACTATTCGGTAACACTTTATAATAATGTTCAGTTGCAAGGCATTCATAAGTGATTAGTTAATGATCAACTTATCATTTACTAAATATTCATAAGCAATTAATAAGTGATATGCTAGCAGTTTATGTATGTTTTATTATTTTTATTATTTACTAATGATTAGTTAATGATGAACTAATCATTTACTATATGTTCACAAATGATTTAGTAATATGTTAACAATGTACAAATACCTTTAAGAAAATAGCATATCATGAAATAATCAAACATATCCTTGGTAATGGTTAATAAGTTACTAGTTAAAATATTATTATATATTAATATATTATAGTAATATATCAATCATTTATAAATCATTGAAATGTCGTTATATAGCATTATACAGTACTATTATCTCATAGTGTTAAAAATGCTCCATCTGTGTGAGAGAATACATCTGTCTAACGCTCACCAGTCAGCCTTTACATTGCAGTACACATTACAAAATATTCAAAACCTGTTGTGTAAACACATTAATAAATCATTTACAACACTTTCTGCATACTCGATTCTAAAGTGTATTTAACAATTGTAAATGTTTTACAAGCCTGCCGGTAAAAGGTTTTGTGTGCGTATACACTGGGCTGAAAGATCTACCAATGATGAGTAAAGCATTTACAACTGATGAGTAGTTTACACTTTAGAATAGGGTATGCAGAAAGTGTTGTAAATGATTTACTAACGCGTTTTCACAACAGGTTTGACAGCTCGATCACACGGCAATTCATACATATTTTATAAGGGGACTAATTCGTACAATTTCACTCGTACAAATTCATACAATTTTTGCAAAATCAAACATATTTTATGAGTTACCAATTCATATGAATTTGTACGAATGACCTACACCTAAACCCGCCCCTAAACCTACCCATCACTGGGGTTTTAGACATATCGTACAAAATTGTACAAGTGCGGTCAAATGAATTAGCCACAGAAATGCCAACTCGTAATTAATATAGATTAATATATAATTAATTACATTAAAAAAAACAATAACTTATTAACCATTTACCAAGGATATGTTTGATTATTTTATATGATTTTTTTTAAGATAACCTATGACAGATTTGTACATTCTACATTACTTAATAATTTGTGAACATATAGTCATGTTTTGTAAATGATTAGTTCATCATTAACTTATAAATGCCTTACAACTGGAAGTTATTCTTAAGTGTTACCAACTATTCTTATTATGTCTTTTGAGACCAATTTCCCCTGTACAAAGCCAAAAACCTCCACTTCTTCATGACTTACATCAATAATAATATATACACACATACACATCCACAAGGCATCACACACACACATTATACACACACACGTTATATATATTATATTCCAACTCTTCTGAAAGATGTTATAGATACACCGTAGTAGACGTGTGAAGCCACAACCCAAAATCTCAGAAAGTTGTCAGTTTTCCCTCTCCTTGAACCAGGACCAGTGGTTGCACCCAACGGTCAGAAGACTGGAGGTCAGACAAATGCTGCTTGGCAAGGTGTGGGGGAAGGGAGCTTTGCCAGAGGTGTCCATTACTGACAATCTGCAAACTGTGCCAAGAGCTGCTCTTCACAGCTTTATTAAGGCTGAGACTGTCGCTGGCCCTGCTTATTGTAACACTCTGTGTGTGGCTTCACTGCAGAGGATGATGCTTAGTATCAGGCTGTGAGAAACTTTGGTTCACAAGCATTATTTTGCTTTCCAGACGTGACAATCCAGCTGAATAGCATGAGCTGGATTTTTTACCCTTTGTATGTGCATTAATTGACGCTTGACTGATATTTTCTAGTTTAAATACATAATTTACTTTTTCTTCTCTTTTTTTTTGGTTCAGTGCTCTTCTAACTGTTCAAAGGAATGTACTCACAAGAGCCTTTAAGAATGGCTGAGGCAATTAAACACCTACATTGTGAATTCAGATACTTTTTGAAGCTACTCCAGTGTGTACATTATTTTATTGTTCAGATAACCAAAACTGATGGCACTTAAATAACTCTTGCCATTATACTTCCTCACAGGAACCTCTGATTAGATCACTTTTTCCTTGACTGCCTCAGCTTTTGTTGCAGCACATAATCTCTTCCAACATCTCATGAGTCTCAAACGCGCGTCTCGTTCTCTCAAATAAACCATTGTATTTGAATTTTTGTGAATAACTCTCAAATATGAAACTGACTTTTTGTCTTGAGGCTAACAAAGCCGTTCAACAGCGGCAAGAAACTCTGTGGCACATGTTGGGCAGCGGTATAATTTTTGTCAATCAGAGAAACTCAAATCGAAGAGGGGTGCTCTTATCGAGGCCTAATTTATGCCACTTGTGCACCAACATTGTCTCATTACAGTGTGCTTGACGCTCCCTTAACGACAGCTTCAAAATGGCTGATGGTGGATTTGGGAGACAGGAAACAGACTGTGGTTATTATTTCATAGAGTACATACAATTACAGGCAGAAAGCTCTCAAACAAGCATCTAGGCCCTTTGGTTTCCTGTCATTTTATGTTTTGCAGCCTTCAACACTGATAACAAATATTTTCCCAAAGGGCTTTTATAACTTTATTTTAATGTTTTACAGTATGCCTATAGTACTTCATAAATGTGGCTGTAAGAGAATAATTAAAGATGTTGTGTGACACACGAAAGAAAAATATGCCTATATTTTGTAATTTTGCTTTTGCAAATGTCAATTAACTTCATAATTTAAATTACTGTTTGTTTAATTAGACAATTACTGTAGTTAAAGGATGAAATAGCTCCTCCTACTGGCCGTACATGAAAAAGCAAGGTTAAGTCAGTCCATTCGTCAACAAATAAGGGCTCCAAATATAAGAAATATATACGAGAAGGGATATAATATCAGTGAAAAAGATCAAACAAGCTAACGAAAAGACCATACGCGTCGTTTCTTCCAAAATATACACCCACATGTGTTAGCGGCTATGCATTTTTATCATCATAATAAATAGAATTGAACATAAATATCACTGTGTAAAGAGGCACGACAGACTGTAGTAGCCTAGACAATCGCAGCATGTCTCCTTTCGGTGCCGCACGCCCCTTTTCAACACTAACTGCAATTCTGGGCAGTCTTTCATCAGTGATCTTCTGTATCAACGTCTCGAATCACAGCATACATCACGGATGATCAGTGCGTGCATGTACAAACGGTCTTTACGGCACACAAAAAGCGTTTGTCATCAAAAGAGCATCAATCGATTGTAATAGCGACCAATACACGCCTTCAATTGTCTCGCTCATGCCCCAATATGAGATGATGCAAATACTATCAGAGAGGTTGAATAGCAGGTTCTATCCTAATTGAATACATGCATCTGATAAAATATATTAAAGAAATCCGTTGTTTGTCATATACATGTCGCTCAACTGGTAGAGCATGGCGTTAGAAACGCTTAAGTCGCGTCCCAGCAAACGCTCATAATCTAATAAAATGTGTAGATTGAGATTTATCGCACGTCTAATGCGTAATGTAACGCATTTATTAACACGCACATATTCAACGCCCGTGTCTTTCCCAAAATGATGCAGAATAAAAATACTGCACTTCAACTCACCTTGAGCTGCCGTTCCTCGGGTGCTGAAAACACTTGCTATCAAAGTGGCCACATACCAAATCATAGTACTATTGCCAACCAGGAATAATAGCTCAAAGTGCCCCTTTTAATAAATCTTTCATATTCAGTTTCCTCCGTTTCCAGTCTGATACCCTGCTTATCATATCCTGTGCTCTCCTCTCTCAGCGTTTTCCTTCATTTTTTTCCCCTGCCCGTCCTTCCTATGGCATCCTCCCCCGAAGAGACAGAGCACCTGCACCAGCGCCTTTATGGCAGACGGAGATGTTCCGAAGTGCAAAGTGAAACCAAGTGTGGGAATGTAGCCATTGGGTCCGCCCCCGCCGCGCTCTGATTGGCCAGCGCCAGGCGCTTTGGGGCGTGTATTGGTTAATCATCCGCCCCCTGGTAGTAAAATGGCATGGCAGATGCTCTTATTCAAGGTGAGTTGGAGTGTGCTAGTGTAGTACAACTGCTGCAGTATCATGCGCATTAACAGAAACCAAAGTCCGCACCTCTTTGGATCTTCTCTTTTGTGTCTCTTTCTGAATGGCACATATGTTGTTCTGGATCTGTGCAGATATAGACGAGGCTGTAGTGCGCGTGGGTTATTATGAGCTTTGACCCTTGCGGTTTTAAATCCAGATTGTAATGCGGCTGCAAACTTCACTAGAGCACATTTCCTCTCAGGCATGACATTTTGATTGTGAAGGAAAGAGTGCATCAACTTTACACACATACACACACACACTTACGCACAATAAAGCAATGGGTGTGGCAACCAGTATCATCAGAGTTTATATTAAGTATTTAACTAGTGCGTTTTTTTATTATTATTTTTTTTTATCGTTTTATAATCGTTTTTTTATCGTGATAAAATGTTTGTGCAACCATTATTATTAGGTGATTATTTAATTTAGCAATGAAAATTGTTATTAAACAGACAAAATATGATAATATTATTAATTTATCCTTCCACCATGTACATAGAAAAAATATAATTAATAGTTGTCATGAAAAAAAATAAACAGGGCTTATCTATCTAACATGTTTTCACATAATCCCAACATTTATTATTATTAGTATCATCATCACTATTATTATATCAAATATTTATTCATTTATTATGCATCAATGTTTTCTGTTGAATGTATTTGTTGTGGTCTTAATATTTTTTTCTGTTAACAAAATAAAAATAAAAAGTTCATTATTCAAATATTTTTGACTACAAAAAACAACCTTTTAACATTGTATGGTCATTTTTCTGATTATTTTTGTGTTAGATGATAGTTTAGTTTTCACTAAATATGGGCTTGATGTGCTTTCATTAATTTAAAGAAAGTCATATAACTTAGCACTTGGAAAGAGCCAACCACAGCCCCTGAAGCGGCGTTCTTAAAACGTCAAGCAGAGAAAATACACATGATTTCACAAATCATGGTCTACATTATCAAACAGCTGGAATACTAAATCATGCCAGTCATTTAATTCATGACATCATTAATCATAAGGACCCAGATTTTAGTTTTGATCTCAGTCTTGTCCTTGCCAATGTCAAGTTTTCTATTGTCAGGGGACACTGACTGCAGGCAGAGAGTTAACAACCCACTTTTCATTTTTAAGCTGGAATAAAACTTTATGTAGAGACAGACTGTAAACCTTTATTTTGTGAGACAGTGGTCCTTTGTGGTCTGTTCAGTCCACAAGGAAACAAAATTGTCCCATGAGAAAGCAATTATCTAGGATAATGAATGCTTTGAACCAGAAAATACAGACTATAAACTGCACTCTCTGTGCTTGTGTTTGACAATCATTCTGCTTGGAGGCACCACACGTATCTGCATCAGAGCCTTAACTGCACATCAGATTAATTGCTAAAGTTTATTCTACAATATGAAGATTATAGATGCCAAAAACAAGTCATATTTTTTTTTTTTTGTAAATCTCCATCATACCATATCTATATATATTAAACTGTAATTGCTTGTGTTATTTGTTGTGTTTAAGTCAATCCTCTCGGATTCTTATCATCTAAAAATAATTCGTTTTAGTCCTAATATAGCAGATATCTGTGTTTATAAAGTCCCTTATTTAAACTGCAGACTGCTGTAAGTTTATATTCCAAGCACAGAGTATCTGAAAACATTGGTTTTCAATCACAAAATGGGTAAGACTGAATAAAATGAATGAGGACTATGCAAATCTGTTTATAGTTACATCTCTACACGACCAGAGGGATTGATTTTATTCCACACTTCTAAAAATAAAGGTTCCAAAATGGAGTTTACACAGCAATAATCTTCCAAAGAAAATCTCAGTGAATCATTAGAAGTCATAAAGATCCCTTAAAGGCATTCATTTATGTCCCTGATTAAATTCTTAAAAATAAAAGTTCCTTATTGTTTCGTGAGCATCCATGGAAACTTTCATTTAAAAACAAAACTGTTCCTAGTTGAAAAATGCTCTTTAGAATATTAAAATGTCCATCACTCTCCTTTTCAAACATTGCATTGGTGGCCATTTTTAGGTGCAATGAAATGTTTGGGTTATGTATCGCATATAGAAGCGATTCTAAGTCATATAATGTTTTTGGACATCCTTATTTATTGAACTACACATTATTTTTCATCATCATCCTTGTTCAAAGAGATGTGGCTTCAGATGCCAGAAAGATTTTGAATGCTTGACAGCTAATGAACCCATCTTTTAATTTATTATAATTCAACCAAAATTAAAAAAATTCTGTAATGAATTGCACCATCATGTCATTTCAAACCCATAAGACCTTCATTCATCTTCAGAACACAATGTAAGTTATTTTTGATGAAATCCTTTATGACTTTCCATAGACAGCAACACAACTTAAAAGTTAAAGACACAGTAAGGCAGTAAAGACCTTAAAATAGTCCATATGACATCAGTGGCTCAAACATAATGTTATGAAGCTACAAGAATAACAAGCAGTTTCAAGACGTTTTCAAGCAAAGGAATGTACATGTATGCATTGTGAAACTTTATTTTCTGTTTTCTTTGTGCACAAAAAGTATTCTTATAGCTTTATTAAAATATGACTGAACCACTGATGTCACGTGGTCTACTTAATATTGTTTCTGGGCCTTGAACATTGTAATTCCATTGCTGTCTGCGGAGGGTCAGAAAGCTCTCGGATTTCATCAAACAACATCTTAATTTATGCTTGGAAGATGAACAAAGGTCATATGGGTTCGGAATGATATGAGGTTGAGTAACTAATGACAGAATCTTTTTAGGGTGAACTGTCTTTTCAAGTATAACTCTCTAAGATTTGATACTTTTGACTTTCGTTCAGTGATTCTGCGCAAGTCGAAATGTCACATTCATTTACAATCACTCTGTCACCTTCAGAAATGCTGACTCATCACCTTTTAATCAGAGATCATTGCATATTCTCTTGGAGAAAACTAATTATTGATAGTTGCAGGCCAAATTTTCACTGTGACACTTACATATTTAAATTTTATCAATTAGTTTTATAGAATAGGGATGAATTATAATGCAAAGTTTTATCAAACTAGGTCAAAAACATAGTGGCAGACATCTTAAAACGAGTTTGAATGTTTGTCCAGTCAGTGACAGTGCTGTTATGGTCCAACTATCTGCTTTCGGGCTTCATCTGCCATGAAAGAAGTGCCAACATGCAATGGCTCTAATGTGTGTAATCCTTGCCTCACGTGACTCCTTCAAGGGCAGCTTGAATTAGGAATTAAACAGCCCTTCCCGAATGCTTACAGTGATGCCTCTCCAACAGATGCTTTTCTAAACATCTGTTGTCCTAAGCAAGGACACGCATGATAAAATCCACCATGTTGCAATAAAGCTGTATCAATTATCTGCCGTTTAAAAGTGGAAGGCTCAGTGACTTGATCATATTAAAGATACACACATAAATTAGTATGAACCCAAATTTAGACATCCTCACATTTTCTGATCGTATTAGAATATTTACAGGGTTTATAGAATCACATATTTTTAGGAAAAAATTAAATAGTTTTGTTAAATTAATCAAGTGTTTTTAAGATAATTAATTTAGTTATACTAAATTAAATAAAAACTAAATAAAAATAAAATCATAAAAGATAAGTAATGGCTAAAAGTACAAGCCTCTACCACTCAGAGTTTACCACCATGTTGGAGAAAAAAAAACTGTACGATGGGAATGTCATTTTGTCCTTAATGTCAGCAAAAAAAGGTTTAGTATTTTTACCCTAGAGTATTTATTGTTAAAGTGTGAGCCCCTGTTTCTATAGGGATGTGAGGTTGCCAAGTAATACAAAGAAAAGGCGAACTCTTGGCAACTGCAGCGTGTCACGGCCTCTGCTACTGATGCTGAGCAGAACAGACATTTTTCCCTCGACTTCATTTGTCCATTTAAAAGAGTGGGTGTAAGTATGTGAGCATGAACTTTGCATGGTGCAGTTTCAGTAATGTGGCAAGAGAGCATGTTTTCATGCTCCCAGTTCAGGCATGAAATTGCAATGATATGGCTGTTTTGTCAGACAAATATGCACAATTTTAGACATGTAGCCATAAAACGGTTTTACATTAACTTCACTTGAATATTTAAGCTGCTGAAAGTGCACAGCTATGCTGCATGTTAAATAAAGTAGTGCATTTTACACTCAACAAAAATATAAACGCAACACCTTTGTTTCTGCTCCGATTTTTCATGAGATGGACTTAAAGATCT
>JAUMHG010000059.1:7405079-7419221 GCA_032359395.1 Enteromius anoplus
ATTGTATTATATTATATTATATTATACTATTCTCTACTATACTATACTATACTATACTATATTATATTATATTATATTATAAATAGGGTTGTCAAATGATTCATGTTGATTAATAGCAACCAAAATAAAGGTTTTTGTATACATTTGTGTGTATATTTATTATGTAGAAATAAATACAAACACATGCATTTATATATTTAAGAAAAATGTTATGTTACGTTTAACCATTTAATATGCTTACATATATATACATATATAATATCAAATATAAGAATATAAATGTATACGCATGTAAATATGTTCAAAATATATACTGTATGTGTGTATTTATATATACAATATAAATATACAAAGTACTAATACATATATTATGCAAACACTTTTATTTTGAATGCACTTTTATTTTTGACAGCACTAATTATGCTTTTGTACACATATATGGAATAGTTCCAGAAACATGTTATTATAATAATTATCAAAATTAATTGTGTTTAATATTAATGTTGTGTTTAATAAATTAACTATTAATTTGTATGGTCCATAATGGAGCAATGCTTAATTTCCCAGAATGCACTAATAAAATATATATATATTTACATACATGTGTTAATTGCAATTTATTTTTCTGCCATTCTAATTTAAATTCTTGTAGCATAACGTCAGGTCAGTTTCAGTTCATACTGTAAGGTAACCTGCTTTTAAATGCAGAATTTTGACCCTGATGCAGCATTCAAGAGACACTGTCATTCGAAAGTTAGTTTAAGTAAGTTGAGAAAAGCAGCTGGGTATTGTACAGCGTTTCTTTGCTTCACATTTCAAGAACATTCCGATATGAATGCCATCTGTGGTACAAGGTCTGTATATCTTAATTGAGACATTTGACAGATTGCACCGCAGTACGCAGAATATAAAACAGCCGTTGAGAATGTCAAAAGTGATCTTAGAGGAGATCTAACACTCACGACCTCAAACTAACTGAAAACAAATTGAAATGACTGATCGGCTGAAACAATACATTTGATCCGCTTCATTTGGAGAGAAAGAGAAAAGCACACAAATACTTCAGAAACATTGCAGGCTCGCAATTATCTTGGTCGTCTTTCAGAGATGAATTTGTCTTCCTCTGTTGCTAGGAGACCGACTCAGGGACGTACACCTGTGTCGCATCCAGTTCTACTGGTGAGACGAGTTGGAGTGGGACCGTGACAGTGAGAGGTAGCATACAAGCATTCTTCTCTTACACAGCTCTTTGTAAGACTTTTTTTAAAGGCTGACACTTTAAGAAAGATGTTGCGCTGATGATTTCAGTTGTGCAGTCAAACGTCCTTGAACAAGAATGCACTCTTGACGCAGTCACATTTGACTCTGTTTCTTGTGTTTAGCGACTGGAACGTCCTCCGTCCCGCGGGTCTCGCAGTCCCTGCAGCTGCCTGGTCCTCCTCAGAAGCCCGTGGTGACAGATGTGACCTCAAATAGCGTCACTCTCACCTGGCAGCCCAACCCACATGAGGGCGGAGCTGCTGTCACTTCCTACATCATCGAGGCTTTCAGGTTTAGATCTTTATTAACGCTAAATGACTGCTGTTTGAATAACTTTCAATATATTAATCTTACCTGATGTTAATTTCAGCATTTACCAATGCATAATTACACTCATAGGATGTCTGCTAATATTATTTAAAGGGTTAGTTCTCCCAAAAATGAAAATTCTGTCACTCAACCTACTTGTGTCATTCCAAACCAGTAAACCCTTCCTTTATCTTCAGAAAACAGCTCTCTGTATTAATGATGCATAGTTCACACATACTGTAGGAAAGCAGATGAGGCCAGAATATGAACGCAATCCACTTGATGGTTCAGTGGTTTACAGTATATGCATTTATATTCTGGCTTCATCTGCTGGCCTGTACAAAATATACATCATTAATAAGGTTTTTCTGGATTTCACCTTTAATATCTACATTTTACTACATTACTACTTAATGCAAACTGCATAAAAATAACTGGCGGACAGTGGAGCAAAGCTTTGTTTTCCCATCAGGGTGGGCGTTCCTTTAAGAGTGTGCCGTCACGTGAAAACTATCAATTGTTGACATGCGTCCTGGTACTCTCATGAGCATGTGTTAAAGACTAACACCAGAGAAGAAAAAAATTACATTATGTTGTATGCTGATGTCACATATATATATTTTAACAATGTCGTTAATACCTTTTCGTGTCTTGAATGTGTTAGCTGTGTTGCTGTCTTTGCAGGGTCAGAAAGCTCTCGGATATCTTAATGAGTTTGGAACATAGCCTGTTAAAAACATTGATGTGGTGTCCGTGACTTCACCTGTAGGTTTCTGAAGAGCGTTTTTGAAGCTCAAAACAAGCGGAGCCGACTTTTCCATGTTGGAATCACAATTGCACATTGCGTGTCACTTTCAAATGATAGAAAATGGGCAAAAAGGCGGGAGCTGGTTGATAAAACCACTCCTACAGTACCTAGTTCGATGGTGGTGAAAGCAGCAGCAATTCACCTGTCACTCAAGTTGTCCCAGCCTTAACAATGCAGAACTTTAAGGCTTAATCTAATTTAAAAGGATGAGTTAAAAAAAAAAATCACCCCCCAGAGCTGTCATGAAGGGCAAAATTATATATGATTATATATACAGTAGACCAAAATAATTGTTTGAACCAATTTTTTTTTTTTTTTTTTTGTGTAAAGTTGGGCATTTTAACATGAGGGGTCTATGGGATTGACTCCCTTTTGCAGCCAGCCTCTAGAAGTCGATGCCAGTCGATGAATTGCAGTTTTAGTTACTGCCGTGTTCACTTCAGGAGAGGGAGCAGGAGGTCGCCGCTTGGTTTGGAAGGACATGAGGGTGCTATTAATGACAGAATTTTTTATTTTTGCGTGAACTAACCCTTTAATGGACCTGATGTACAGTAACATGAACAAACAATGAACAGCAGTATTTTCATTAACTGTTGTTAATGAAGAATAACAAATACAGTAACAAATGTCTCGCCCATAGTTTGTATTATTAAGGAATGCATTAGCTAACTAATAGAACCTTTTTGTAAAGTGTTACCAAAGGGTTTAAAGTGTATGGATCAATAAATTTGCTTGTCCTTGGAAATATTTTTTATATAATATTGGCTGTTAATGCAAACAGCATAAATTTGAATAAAAAATACATATTTTTTATTGGCATTGTAATATTTCACTCTCATGTCCTTGTATGTATACATCTATGAATGTGCTACCATATAATTTATTATAGGATTATGTTGCATTACTTTATAGTTGACTTGAGATGAGTTGAGCTGAGCTGAGTTCATCTACCAAGAAATCCGTAGTCTGAAAAAGTTGAAGACTTTTGATTTGTGGAACAAGCATTTTGGAAGATTTAAAAATGACTAAAATTTTGCATGTACAGGTGCTGGTCATATAATTAGAATATCTTCAAAAAGTTTATCTTGAATTCCATTCAAGAACTAAAACTTGTACTACTTCAGGTGTTATGAGAGCCCGGGTTGCCTTCAGCTCTTCTGCTTTGTTGGGTCTGGCATATCGCATCTTCCTCTTTACAATACCCCATAGAAGGGCAGGCGAGTTTTCTGGCCAATTAAGAACAAGGATACCATGGTCCTTAAACCAGGTACTGGTAGCTTTGGCACTGTGTGCTGGTGCCAAGTCCTGTTGGAAAATGAAATCTGCATCTCCATGAAAGTTGGTCAGCAACAGGAAGCATGTGCTCTAAAACATCCTAGTATACAGCTGCGTTGACCTTGGACCTCAGAAAACACAGTGGACCAACACCAGCAGATGACATGACACCCCAAACCATCGCTAACTGTGGAAACTTTACACTGGACCTCAAGCAACGTGGATTCTGTGCCTCTCCTTTCTTCCTCCAGAGTCTGGGATCCTGATTTTTTCAAAGGAAATGCAAAATTTACTTGTCAGACAAAAATACGACAGCTGAAACCCACGTCTTGCATACATCTGTACGTAGTGGTTCTCGAAGCACTGACTCCAGCTCCAGTACACTCTTTGCAAATCTCCTCCACATTTTTGATTGGGTTTTGTCTCACAATTCTCTCCAGGGTGTGGTTATATGCTTGCATGCACTTTTTTTCTACAACATCTTTTCCTTCCCTTCACCTTTCTATATAAGTGCTCAGACACAGAGCTCTGTGAACAGCCAGCCTCTTTACAGTGACCTTTTGTGTCTTGCCCTCCTTGTGCAAGGTGTCAAGGGTCGTCTTTTGGACAAGTGTTAAATTAGCAGTCTTCCCCATGATTGTGTAGCCTACAGAACTAGACTGGGAGACCATTTAAAGGCCTTTGCAGGTGTTTTGAGTTAATTAGCTGATTAGAGTATGGCACCAGGTGTCTTCAATACTGATCCTTTTCACAATATCCTAATGGGGGGGGAGGGATGTGTGTTCATTAGTTGTGAGTTTTAATCATCAAAATTAAAAGCAATAAACACTTGAAATATGTCAGTCTGTGTGGAATGAATGTACTGTATACATTATACAAGTTTCACTTCTTGAATGAAATTAGTGAAATAAATCCACTTTTTGAAGATACTCTAATTATATGACCAGCACCTGTATATGTGTGTCATTTGAACTGTTATTTTACCTATATAAGCCTTTTGAGGTGGCAGTACTTTTCTAAGTGGATAAACGTGTGGATACGTTATTACTGTGTGTTTTTCCTCAATATAAACAACCCCTTCTGGATCTCGATGTGGATCATGAGAAAGTTACAAGGTTTAATCCAGTGCAGGGCTTTGCCCTATAGACTTCTATTGTAATGCATTACTATACACACTTTTCGTGTCAGAAATCCAATTTTCCATTAAGAGGCAATATTGGCCCCCTGGATTTGATTTTCAGGGGCATTTTTTCACCTTTATGGGGTTGTGTTTATTTCTAATGGTATAAAATCACGCTGTGTCATCTTTTTATATCTTTTATAATTGGATGTTAGGGTGCCACCAATAAAACCAAATCAATATTTACTCATATTTTCTGTCATATCGTGTATAACTAGGCCTAGAATAAAATATTAAGTACAATATCAGATGTTAAAAAACGTAAAGAACATGTTATGGACCATTTCTCCTGTGTTTTAAAATTCAGTCCATTTTTTCTTTTTACTACAGCCACTTTTAATTTCTGACCCTGTATGCATTACATATGATTTGCGCTTGTGTTTACACACTGAGGGCTGAGTTTTGTGGTAATCAAAAGCCTGTCACGGATGCTGTCGATACAGCTTAACTTGCATTCCTCTCCTGCAAAGTTTGCACTTTATCTCGTATTGGTAAATGCATTCAGTCAGTCACGGCAGGGATTTAAAATCTGCAGCACTGCTACATATTAAAAAGAAATATATGAGGAAGGGGGTTCTGCACCCTCTCCAGTGGCCTGATGGGTAGAGCGAGTGGCAGACGTTCTCATTATAGTGCCGGTTTTGTTGGAGACGTCATTCAGAGTGTCAGAGCGGATGGAAGTTTATGGTAAAGTGAGAGTGAAGCATTGCTCTCTTGCAGGCTGGATGTTCCCTGGGGCTGCAGTTAGAATTCAGCAGAACTTGTCCCTCTGGGCTCTGTGGAGGTCAGATGAACAGAAGGCTCTATTATTGTCCCGCCAGGAGAGCAGCAGGGAGGGTGATGCAGGGAGGCCAAGAGTAGAGGCCAAGTCGTTATTTAGCTCTGCTCTGACACCTTGTTAAGAAGACGCTCGGATTTATAGTGCAGCTCGCTCTGTTGAGAGGTCACGGTCATGCGCACAGTCCGAGAAGTCGACTGGGCAGACCTTATGTGCTCACGGTGCATGGAGACGAGGCCAGATCCTCTCCATTGTCCTTCACACCTTGCTCCGTGATCATTTTTTCTCATTAACAAAGGCCAATGTGACCAATTCAGCGTGCTATTGAAGTTACATTAGAGTCTGTTGGGGAGTAACAAACTCGCTACAAAGTTAACTATGTTTTTCATTTGCATAACAATAGTGCAGCTGTTTTTGTAAAACTGCAGGTTTTCTAGTAACATGCAATTTTTTCGACAGGTAGCGGTACTGCAAAATAGCAGGTGTTTGTATTCTGTGCACAGCCACCTTACAACTGAGCAAGCTGAAGGAATAAATAAACAGGCTCTACTAGAACGTCTGTATCTCTCAAATAGAGTTGGGAAGTCAGATTGATTTAGCGAGTCACATCGTTCATTTTAATGAACTGGTTCAAAAACAGTTTGAGTGATTACTTGGTTAATTACTGCTGTTTAACACCCTAATTTAGGTGCATGTTGTCTATTTAGTGTTTAACATAAATCTATGTAGTGTTAATGTTATACTGTTGAAAATTAATGAAATATTGTAGATGTATGTATCATACTAAATATATAAGTTATCATATAAACATTGTGCAGTATGTTTGGATCTGTATTTTAATATTTATGCTCAGCAAGGCTGCATTTACTTGAACAAAAATACAGCAAAAACTGTAAAATTGTTAAATAATATTATTTAATAAGTCAGTCTTCAGTGCCTCACAATCCTTCAGAAATCATTCACACACGCCTAAGAATCATTACTATTATTATCAATGTTTAAAACATATGTGGTGCTTATTTTTTTTGTGGAACAAGTCTATAATGAATGAAAAGTTAATAATTTTTTGAAAAATAAATCTTTTGTAACACAGTAAATGTCATATAGATGTTATTTTTGAGCATTTTAATGGATCCTGGCTGAATAAAATTTTCATTTTACTGACCCCAAACCAACCACATATTTATGTGATACATATCCCTTATAAGTCTTCAGTGTCTTTGTGAACATAGTAGCTTTAATATAACATATTTAAATAATGAGTAGCTTGTGACAAGCTACAGTTTCAAAGTAGCTTCCCCAACACCGAACAGAATTACTAAAATAACAATTATTTGAATATTCAAAAGCGTATCCTCTGTTGTATAATTGAACCCTGTCATAATTCAAATAATGTCTTTTCATGTGTATGGATGAGCATCGCACTGATTTCTTTGTGATGGATAAAGGATGTTATTGGGCATGAGGCAAAGCGCATCAATTCACAACGAATCCGTTCTTTTTTAAAAAGGCATTAGTAGCAAACATAAATGTTAATTAATTACATTTATTAATAATGCAATACAGTAATATAGCTCATCTGCGTAAATGTAAGCTGCAAGTTGCATTAATATGGAATTCAGTTGATGTACAGTCAGTGACTTTGGATGTCGTTCATTTTGATTGTAAAGCTGGAGATGTGTTTTGTGAATTAATGTAGTGTTAATTTCCTGCATCTTATTCCAGTCAGTCCGTGGGCAGCACATGGCAGACTGTAGCTGATCTCGTGAGGCTAGAGAAGCACACGGTGTCCGGGCTTTACCCCAATACCGTGTACCTTTTCATCATCCGAGCGGTCAACTCCTACGGTCTGAGTGACCCCAGCCCCATCTCAGAGCCAGTCCGAACACAAGGTGAGTGGAGTTTCTGTTGTAGTGTGTGTGATGGCTCTTTTTATAGTTTGTGTGCATCAGCATAATTTTATGTGTGCGTTTTTAGATGGTCCTGAAAGTCAGGGGAAAGACCAGGCACACGTGCAGATGGATTTAGGAGGGGTCAAGGCTCATCTGCAGAGACCTAAAGTCCTGAGCCCTACAAGTGTTCAAATCACATGGACTGTGAGTATATGAGTTGATGTATATATGAGGAAAAAACAGATGAACGCCACTTTAAAAAAACAGACAATCGATTCAAGCGTCAATTACCTGACCATTCGCAAGATCTGAAACTCATGGTACCGTATGTATGTGTCGATATTATTTCAGCTTGACCGTCATCCTCGCTATATTGAAGGATACAGGCTGTATTACAGGCCTGTGGGGAGTGCATGGATGATCCAGTATGTAAAAGCAGGTCCCCTACACACTGCTGTCCTAACAGAGCTACACAGAGGGAAAGAATACGAGTTCAAAATGAGACCGTATTACAATGAGTTTCAGGGGATTGACAGTGAAATAGCTGTGGTTCGTACTCCTGATGAAGGCAAGACTTGTTTTGCAATTGAATTCGAGTCTTTAGCTTTTAGTTCGCATGACTTTCATTTTACCCTCAAACTTTTGCTGTAATGTTAATGTTTTGACATTTGTCCATCATATTTCTGCTTTTAGTGCTGAGCGGCCCTCCTCAGGGAGTCAGCGTGGTGCAGTTAAGTAACAGTTCAACAGTGCGAGTGTCCTGGCAGCCTCCTCCCCCTGATGTGCCAGAAGAGCTCATACTAGAGTACAGGGTGAGACCGGTGAAGCCTTTATGTGGAGAGGCTCTCAGTGAATGCTAGGTAAAATAGTAATGTCTGTATCTGTCATACAGGTGTGGTGTGTAGGAAACGAGTCTCAGCAGATGATCAACAGGAGCGTGGACGGGGATACGCTGTGGGTGCTGATCGACGGGCTGTTGCCTGAGTCTATGTATCACGTGCAGGTCGCAGCGGTGACAAGTGTAGGAGTGGGCACTCATAGCCAACCTGTGTTCATCTTCCTGAGTGAGTAACACCCTATTTTCCTCCCAGGAACATATTAAACTAGTAGCTGCTTTTTGAAACATGAAAGCGGATTTCTAACTGGTCTAAGGTGGTCACCAAACCAGTTACCAGGTTGTCATACTAGATGCCATGTAATGACCAGTTTGGCCAGCTGGCTTGATTCAACTAATGAACAGCTTGGCAAGGTAATGGCCAGACTGAACCAGCTAAAAACTAGCACTGACCAGATAATAAACAGCTGTTACCAATAATTCGTTTGGTCAGCTAAAAACTGGCTTGATCCAACTAACAAACAGTTTAGGCATGTTAATAATGAACTTCACCTGCTCAGACAAGCCACTAACCATCTTTGCCTGCCATTTAGATGTTTTATCTGGCTAATAACCAGCAGTGACCAGATAATAACATGTTTTGACTAATAACCTTATTTTGACTAATAACAGTGTTGGCCACCTAACAACCAGACTGAACCAGATAAAAAGTGACAAGTTAGCAAACAGCTTGGAGTAATAACTATTTTGGGCAGCTAAAGACTGGCTTGATCCAACTAATAACCAGACCTGCTCATTTTGGCAAGCTAATAACCATCTTAGGTAGGTAATGGCCAGATTGAACCAGCTGTGACCAGCTAATAACTAGCTTGGACTAAAAACCATCTTGGCCTGCTAATGACTGGCTTGAGCCAGACTGAACAAGCAATAATCTTCTTGATCCAGCTTGTCCAGCTAATGAGCGGCTTGTTCCAGCTAATAACCAGCTAGGCCAGCTATTAATCCTGCTTCCATGTTTTGTGCCATTCAAAACACAGCTGCCAGTTTAAGCTGGATTTGTCCGGGAGGTTTATAAAAAATATGTTCCACACACTTCTGATGGTGACATTTATCCCACCTAACAGATCCTTTTCCCAGCATTTACTCGTATTTTATGTTAAGGAATCGAAAAAGCTAAGGAATCGAAAATCTTAGGGATTCTCATGCTGTGTGCCTGTTGAAGATAGATGATGGGGAAATATATTTTGATAAAATGTTTCCTGTATAAGACAAGAAGCATTTGCTCTTCTGTCTCTTTTCCGTTTTCACATAATTGCTCTTATTTACGTTTTTCCATTTCCTCCTTATATCTTCTATCAGAAGTAGCAATAGATCAATCCTTGTCAGCAGTGAAGGATGATAGTGTCAGCCTATCCGAGCAGATCACAGGGGTGGTCCGCCAGCCAGCTTTCATCGCCGGGATTGGTGTATCATCCTGGATGGTTCTAATGGGTTTCAGCACCTGGATCTACTGCAGACACAGGAGGAGGAAAGAACTTGGACACTATACTACTTCCTTTGCATATACACCCGCAGGTAACCTTCTTTCCATACTAGCCCAAAACATCCAGGAGTTGTCAAAAGAGATTTTGAGATCAATTCTTTCTTGTATATTTATCTTTAGTTGCTCTTTCTCGAGGTGATGGGTCGGATCTTATAAATGGAAGGTCTGTATCATAGGAGACTTTATATTTACCCACAGTAGAACATGGAAAATGGTCAGGAAAAAGTAAATAAAAAATGTACAATAAAAATTCTATTAAATTAAATGAAAAAAAAAAAAAAAAAATAAATAAATATATATATATATATATATATATATATCCCTTGTAAAAAAATATATTTAATGTAAAATAATTTATTTTAAATTGAATGATTTAATTTCCTTTACAGGCCATGTTTGCTGGAGTCACACTTGGGTAACTACCCTTGGCTGGCTGAATCGTGGCCTACCAGCAACTTCTCTCGAAATGGAAAAGACTCGGTCAACTGCTGTGCAGGCAGACTTGATTCCACAGATCAATACTACAACAGTAAGATCTCTGTCATGGGCGTTCCCCTACATTATGGTACTGTCACACTTACAAATCAAATATCCTATAACTCATGAATCTGTTTTACAGCTTCAGGATTATCCAATTATCTGAGCCAGAATGGGAAGTACAGCCCGGCCTCTAATGAAGGTGCCATATACTGTACCATTAACCCAGCCGATGCGGATGGGCATGATGTGTGCAGCCTGTACTCTCAGGGTCCAGACCCTTACACCAGCATGCCAGTCCTCTCCAAACCTGACCTCTACAGCACAGAGCAGGACTTGGATCAGTGGAGCCTTCAGTCCAGCCACAGTGGAGCAGAATATGCAAAACTTCAGTACCCAAGAGGCGAAAAGGGTAGGAGTGACATTGATTTCAATCATGAGGGTTAAGGGATTGGTCCTTTAGGTATTAGGCAGGAATTATACCGACAGATTGGATCAACAAGTGCTGCAACAAATGCTGATGTCAATTTTATGCAGATTGACTCAAGTTTAGCCTTGTGACTGTTTCATGCTGTTTTACAGCCAAACTGATGAAGCAGAAGTCTCCAGGACAAACCTCTTCACCAACTTGGTCTGATGTACTGTCCCTACATTCGGCACAAAACAAGGATGTTCAAAACACAGAAAAAAGACACAGGTAATACTCATACTACAGCAGAACATTGGTGTATGTCCTGATAAGCATGGTAGTTTATTGTAAATGTGCAAAAAAAAAAAGTTGTGAGCATGATGCATGATCTTAAAGCCATAGTAACATGTAATTGAAATGGTTTGTGTTGTAAAAAACATGGTATCACCATCTAGCATGTATAAAAACTGTGATACGGTAAAAACAACATGATAATACTATGGTAAATGTCCAAAGCCATTGCACTGTATGATAAAACCATTATAATGCTATGCTGCATGTCTAAAAACTGCTGTATAATCTTAAAAAAACATGCTAATACCATTTCTAGAAGATTTCATCAACTTATAAACCTGCTTTTCAGTTGCTGTCATCCGATTTGATTTTTTCTTTTTAAGTTCAGACGCTTCTGGATATAATTCTCATTCTCAGAAAAGTGACCCAATGTGAAACCTGTGCAACATTGCAAAATGTAGTTTGGGGGCGATAAATTGAGGTCTTATCTAAACGTATTTGATGTTTCAGCTCAAAGTGACAGGGGCTAATGATGTTAGTGCTTAGTGCCAAGCCGTCCTGGCTGTTTGAGACGGGGGCCGAGAGGCAGGTCGCCAGACATGGCTTCTCAGAATGAACCTGTAAGAATAGGCACATGTTGGAATGAAGCGGAACAACACATATCAACCTTTGTCCTCAATGCTTTCTTCCTTTCACATCATATTTTTATCACAACCTCCATGGAAGAAACTGCTTTGACAAATTTTTGATAAGCTTTTTTGCAATGCTGTCTTTTGTCCCCACATCGGATTCTCTTTTATATTATTTTTTTTTGTACTTTTTTTCAAAGGACCACATCCTGGTTTTATTTACCCAGTTTTTTATCGTGTAATGAAATCACTCCTAGATGCATCAGGGGTCCAGAGTCTTTTGAAATGTGTTCTTTTTGTGTGTTTGCATGAAGTTTCTTTGTTCTTGCTTTGTTTTAAACCTAGTTTGTGTTTTAGTAGTTCAATGATATTTTAGATTAAACTGGAATCCAAATATTTGTGTCTCAATAGCCCTGAGGAGGACGAAGAGTGGTGTCCTCCACTGCCTGAGCGATCTTATCTGATTGAAGGTCTAGAGGACGTAGCCACTTTGCCTTTGAGAGGAGAGGAAACCAACAGGGCCACGACCTATAGCCTGCAGTCCACAGCAACTCTTACACCCTCCCCCAGCGAGGAGCGGTACCTGCCGAACCTGCACCGTCCAGACGTGCTGCCACGGTAAACACACACACATCAGGGCTCGACATTAAAGGAATAGTTCACCTTCATGTAATGTCTGTGGAACCCATCATGGGAATCGAAGAATTGAGGAACATCCTAAAAGCAATCCTAGGGGGTAAAAATACCAAAAGTAACAATGTTGGTCAGATGACTTGTGTACTATATCACATGTCTTCTTAATTGATATGACATGGTAATAAAGGGTGTTAACTGGCAAATGTTTTTAAATAAATTGAGTTAAAAATCCCTAATGGTAAAAACCCTAAATATGGTAATTTTATGCAAATGAGCATTTTTATGAATATGCATTTGTGCAAAACAACATCTAAAAACATCAGATATGGGTTTACTGTGTTTATTAATTGTCTATGTATAAATATAAACACACACATAAATATATATATTTAAGAATATGTGTTATGTTATTATATATGTGTTATGTTATTGCATATTTTAAATATATTTATGTATAATATATAATATACAAATATATTTGTTAAAATATTTTATACATTTAGTTTGTATAGTTTATATGTACATAATACATAGTAATACACATATATTATGCAAACATTTTTATTTTGGATGAAATTTTGGAAGCGATCGTTAGGTCTTCATATATTTTTATCTTGCCATGACAATCTGACTTGGTGTAAAAGAAAAAGCAAACAAAAAACGAAATTCTCCTGTGTCTATTCAACAGGAAAGCACAGTGTGCACACAATACACAGTTTGCTCTTTCCAACCCAAAGCTGTTAACCAAGACAGAGTCTCTTAATGGCAGTGTTCCTAACCACAGCGGTCCTTGGAGAGACATTGCTGAAATGGAGGAACTGTTCTCCAACAACACAGGCACAAGTAGGCCCTTCACCGCTGGAAAAATAACTGTTTTTATTACATTGCTGATGATTATTTATGGAGTATATAATCTTTGTTTACTTGCACCACTATTAGGAGAACATACATCATTCACGTCCTCGATTCAAAAGCCCAGACCTAAGAAGAAATCTCAAAAGGATGGCCTTGCGAGACGTGAAGTGTTGAAACCAGGGAGTAAGAACCCACAGAGTTAATAAATTATTGATTGGAGCAATTAAAGCAGTTGTTCTTCTATAATAATGGAGTGGATAGATTTATCATTCCCACTTTTGGTTTGTGCGTGTCTGCAGACCTGCCTCCTCCACCTGAGCCTCCTCCTGTAACGGAGGACCCGCTTAAACATCTGACAGACACTCTGGACAACGACGGGATCAGGACGCCCCCACAACACAGAGAGAGAAGATCAGACCGCAGAACAGCTGCACAGTGGAGCACACAAGGTCAGACTTGAGGAAGAGTAAAAAACCTTTGCTACTAGAAGTTGCAAGTATCGCTAAAATAAACCCCAAAATACTTTAGCAATACAACAAGATATGTTTTTTTTAACAAAAACTTTAAACTGGTTTAATGTAAATATTAAGCATTTAAAAATGCAGTTTGTATAAAATAATACTTAAAATGAGATTATGAAATCTAAATCTAAACGTTTTATTTATTTAAATCTAATTGTCTAAATATCTAAAATATAAATGTTAACAAAATAAAAATCAAAAAATTATTTTATGGCAATGTTTATCCAAAAGATTTTTTTAAACTTATACATTTGTGTTAATTTTACTTTTTAAGTATAACAAACTTAAATATAACAAATAAATGTAAATGTTGTTCATAAATCCAAACATATGTTGGATCTAATTGTAAATCTAAAACATAAATGTTAAATATAGCATTAAATGTAAATGTTATAAAAACATTTTGTGGTGTTACAAAAAAATGACATAAATATATATATA
>JAUMHG010000059.1:7463263-7481119 GCA_032359395.1 Enteromius anoplus
AGTTAGATTTTTATAATTAAAATATATATATATATATATTTATATATTTATTTTTTTTTTTTTTTAAATATTGGAAGCTTTTGTTACTTTTTAATGTTACAATGATGAGTCAAATCTTAGATATATGTTTGTATATGATATGTAACATTCTTAGTTGACCATGTTGTTTCATTTACCCCTGTAACTGTTTGTCTTCTAGATTGGTTTGAGAGTCAAACTGAGTTTACAACTAGTAGTTTAGTGCTGCATCTGTTTTTTGTTCTCTCTCTCCACCCCTCCCCCAAAACACACCACCCGCAATGTCACACCCAGCATTACCAGTTGAGCTGGTGGGCTTCTTTCAGTTTGCTGCAAATTTGAAAATAAAAAAATCCCCCTTTTCCCCCTGAGAAGTCAGTTTTGATTACAAATTTCGCTGTAAACGCTGGTCTAAATTTGTTTGTAGTGAGTAAACTGTCTCCATGCAATTTAAAAAAAATTTAGGGGGGGTTTTGTATGCAGAAGAAATTAGCATATTTTAATTAATGTAAAATGTGCCACTGCCCTCCTTTGTAGGAACATGTTTGACGAGACTGAAAGTTTTACCCTAATTCATAAATCTGGCTTGTAATCATGATTGGCTAAATGGTATTCCTCACTGAGTAAATTTAGATGATGTAAAGAGAATTATATTCGTGTTTTAGACACGGGACGGTCTTTTATTCAAAGTTGAGTCATCCACTTGGAGTTACCTGTCTGCCCTGTTGTTCCATCCAAATCCATTTTATAGTCCTATTATAAAAGAAAGCAAATATAGCTCCACAAAAGACTGTTTGCGTAGACTAGAGGAAATGATATTGATTCATATGACTCATCCATAAAGACTTTTATTAATATGCCTCACTCAGTGAAAGTACTACTGTGGATATTGAAATACTATTGTCATCCTCTAGCTTGTACGCTCCTCTTCTTTACTACAGAAGCACCTCTTTTTATTACAGTGGCCTTCATAGGAACCAGTTTATCGGTCATCAGGCAAGACAAGAGAGCAATTGTCTGGTCTATAGAAGGGAGACGCATTGTTTTACAACAGGATAGGCATGTGTGTGTGTGCGCTTCGCAGTGGCACTCTTGACTTGCAGAAATGCGTCCATTGAGATGCATGAAGTTCCCCATGGCTCTCTGTAACCTCCGGTGCACTTGCTTGGATCCACCCTGCATTGCGGGACAAAAAGTGAGGTTGTTTCGCTCTTGTTATTCGGCTTCTCCAAGACCTCCTCTGGACCCCCGCTGACTATATTGTTCAGCAGGTTTTCTTTAACTAATGCATGTACGATTGCGACATCTCCCACAGACTCTTCTCCATTTGTAATTAAATTCAACTGTATACTCCCCACCGAGAAGCCGTTATCTCACCCGGCTCCTTTAACATGCCCTTCAGTTGAAAAAGACTTTGGGTTACCATATGAATAACGGCAGCGCATACTTCTGTTCCCATCATGCATTTCAAAAGCACCACTGAGAATGAAGTTTTAAATGGTATGTACTGCAAGAGATGCCCGTCCTCCCCGTTGAGGTTGAAATGTAACAGCATTTGATTTGCAAATCCTCCTGCCTGTCTTCAACCTGAAATCATTTGATATTTTGACTTGGACTAATTTTAAGTTTGTTTGTTTTTTTTGCACTGGTTTGTTTTTATATTAGCAGCTGAGAGGAAGCATCTGTACTGTATATGTACACTCGAAAGCTCTTAATCCCACACTGTTTGCGCCAGGACTCAGGAAATGAAACCGGCCATTACAATAAAGCTGCCGCCTCCCCCTCTGTTCCCGCCTTCTCTCTCCCCCACTCTTTCTCTTTCTTTATCTCGGGTAAGGTGAGGCCAGAGGCAGAATTCTAAATCATTTTAACTCCTGCCCCCTTACCTCTGCTTGTTTTTTCATGTGTCACATTTCCTTCTAAAGAACCCCCTTTAGGCTTAACCGGAGGGGTTATTGCAGGTGTATTGAGATGTTTATTTTCCATTGCACAATGCAGAAGCGCTATAAACATTGGTGGTTATAGCCACATGTTCCACATTGTTTTTGGTTGCATTTCCCACCAGTGACGTTAGCACACAAGTGCTTAATCGGTTAAATGGAACCGATTTTTATTTTATTTTTATTTTTTAAGTAGAAGTCAGGTCAAATTGTGCTATTATTGTACAATTTCAGAAGTGCCGAGAGGAAAACAAACACAGATTTGTTTCAGAACTGCCTCAGACTGTCACACAAGCGGACACAGGTCCTGTGATGAATAGCAGAAGAATGCAGGTCAAAGTATGTTTAATCAAACCATAATGTCATAGACGTGACACTTTGGTTAGTCACATTGTGGGTCTCATTTTCGCTCCCTTTAGCAACAAGAATTACCTCACATGACTTCCTGTGCATCGAGTTGTATATTTCAGTCTATAGCGGTCTCTTTTAGATTTTGTTTGACATCTTTTATGGAAATATTATATAAGACTAATGACTAATGACAGAGTTATGACCGAGGTCTTGCTGAAACACAGTAGGGTATTTCCATATAGCATGTTAGTAAAGTGAAAATTGAACTTTTGTTTAATTTTATTAGATTTGTACCCATTTGTTATCAAGTGGACAATTAAATATTTTTTTTATTTTTCTGTTTGTCAGTTTAAAAAAAGTAGTTTGTCACAAGCAGGAGTACTTTTGTACTGTATATCATGATGATATACCATTGAACTGCAAATTAGGTGCTGAGCGTCCAGCCAGAGGAGAACTGGCCCCAACTAAGCCTGGTTCTCCCAAGGTTTTTTCTTTCCCCATTCTCTCATGGATGGGGTTTTGGTTCCTTGCCGCTGTCCCCTCTAGCGTGCTTAGTTGGGGACACCTGATTTCCAGTGATTATCATCGTTTTGATTACAGAGACCGTCTCTGCATTTGATAAATAAGCAGTTTAATCTTATCACTATACATTATCATCACTCTGTTCTCCTACTTGATAATGTTCAGTGCTTTGCTACAATCTGTATTGTTAAAAGCCCTATATAAATCAAAGTGATTGATTGATTGATGAGCATCAGTTGCTGCCAAGAAGCCGTCAAGGTTTAAAACAAGTTGTAGTTTCCCGCCCAAACCCTTCTAAAGTCAACATGGGAAGACAACATATTTACTTCCTTATCTGTCTACACATTCCTGGTCTTGTTGTGAATTATTTGGTGCTCGCTGTTCCAAAGCAGAGAACTGGTTTGATTATCTTGTATAATTTATTTGCTCATCTTCTGAGAACCTTGAATCAGAGCAGAATCGGATCATTGTAAAGCTGGTTGCGATTCCCACCGAATTTAAAAACAAACATCTTCCCGTTCAAAAGTCAGTTATTTAATGACCCTCACTATAACCTGAGACGGGAAAACGCACGCTGATAGCAAAAAGGCGGGCACTTTGATTGCTTCTTTTGGAAATGTTTTCTTTTCTCTGCACTGCAATCTCTTTTCCATAATCCTTTGACATCGTAACTTTGAAGTTGGCTTTAGAAAAGGAGAATAAACTTATCTTTAGTTTTCTTTCTTTTGTGGGAACTTTTGATGTTGTCTGCATTGAGCTGGCAAGCCTGCACAAGTCATAGTGAACCACAACCGCACCTGTCCCAGATGTCTGTGCTCTCTGTCAACATGAGAGCCATACCTGGTGGCTTTCCAAAATGGCACAGGTCCCTAGGGTTGTCAACATCAGCAGAGATTTAAGGGGCATCAGAGTTTAATTCGGGCATTCTGGCTTCCACTTCCTGAGTATGCGGGTCAGTTAAAGTTATGCTTTGTGGATGACTTTCATCTAAAGGCGGCCTTTTCCTTGCCAGCAGCTAACAGGATCATGTCCTCTCTAATATACAAGAGGGGGAAAAAAAGAAAAGAAGAAATGCTTCTCCGGTAGTTCAACAAATACCATTATTCTATTTAAGTAATGGTTTAAAATGTCACTTTTATGAAGTTCCTTCAGCGTATAAATTGCATTTAGGCTCTTTTCTAGCAGATGTCGGCCCCTAGGCTGTAGGGATCATGAAGCAGGAGACAGTTAAAGGCCCTTGTGACCTTTTTTACAGACCTGGCCAGTCCCTGAACTACGCAGGAATGTGAAACAGATCTATTCCTTTGTATCACAGTGGAGGAAAAAAAAGGAGAGAAGTAGCTCATTAGTACTGACATACTGTCATGTCAGAGAGTTTTAAACCAGACATAATTCAACTATCAGAGTTAATCACTCTGATAGAAAAGGCCTTGAGCTCGCACTCCCTAAGTTCCGCTGTCTATTTTTTTTTTTTTTTTTTGCTTCCTGCAGAGGGGAGTTAACCATTGCATAGCTCACACCCACCAGCCATGCTTTCTGAAATCAATATTTGCTCCGCTTCAGTTTAAACAACCAAAGCTGGTCTGTATACGGGGCCGAATTGTTATGGGCCCTCTAACAACCTGGGAGGCGGCCCTTTCAGAGCCCAGCCCAGAGAAAGAGCTTATTTAACTCTCAATACAAGCTCGCTGACCTCTGTGTTTTGGCACCAAATTTGATCGGTATCTCAGTGGCTTCAAGCAAACGCTGATGTTATGAACACAAGGGGCCCTGCAGATACTGCGGAATGCAAATGCCTGGAGCCTCGAGGCATCTGGGAGCAGGGAGACTGGTTTTGGAAGAGATAAAGGCACTGTCTCTGTCTATGCAAAAATATGAGACACCTCGCTGTCTGCTGGTGAAATGCTTTGAGAATATACGTTCAAATGAATGACTTTGATGTCAGGAACGCTGTTAATCAAAGGCCACACGGCGCTTTTGAGTTGAATTGCTTGAACATAAATTGGGAAGATCTAAAGTCAAGACTGTTTGACTGCCACAACATGCTCATTAGTTTTAAAATTCAAGGTGTCTGTTAATTTTAAACCGCGTATCATGCATTGCTAACCACATATGTGAACTGATAACCTAAATTATTGTTACTTGCTGTAACAGTTTTGACCTAAATTCCTTTATTGTTATGCAAACAAGTCACTGTGACACTTTTGTATTTGTGCCATCTAATAATTCATTTAAAAATAGTTTGCACATAAGCATGTTTTAATATTTAAATTAAAATTAATTAAAAAAAATGTGGGGGACATAAAGTAAAATGTTTTGATGTCATACTTTGTAGTAATTAGTAGTATAATTAGACAAAGTTGACACTTTAAATTATTGTTTTTTTTATTACTACTGATTAATAGCTGAAAAATATTATTGAAAGTCATGTGGTCTAACCAGTATCCAGAATCAAGGAGAAAAAGCATGAAATCATATCAGATAATTCACCTTTTTTTTTAAAAAGAAGCTAGGGTTAATTATTCCTGACTGTAAAATGTCATGTGGTGCAACTTCGTATAAACCTAATAATATTTATAGATTAATGTAATGCTTAATATAATTGAAAATATATATTTTTTTGTGTAATTGTGTCTTCACGTGTTTAAGGACTGTGGGAAAAGATGGTATTTTTAGCTAACGGTTGCACCGCATGACTGCATTTTGAGTTTTTTTTATTTTATTTATTTATTTATTTTTTACAAGAAGTTTGCATATGTTTTAAACGTAGTTTTAAAGATTTCCCCTTATCTTTATTATTACGGACACTTCCAGACCTATATTCTGCAGCTGCAGCAGAATGAACAGTCTGTCATAACCCTCAGCTAGTAAATTGCTTTTGGGGTTAATGGACCTCCACGGAAGCTGCTCGACTGTATTTTGTTAATAGTTCCCTTTTTAGTTTAATAGCTGCTCGTGAATAGGGGGCCGTCGGTGAATCCTCTGGGTCAGTATTGAATCTTCTATGATCTGCTGTCAGACACAGACATTCTTTGAGTTCCCCGGGGGGGCCCTGCAATCAAATACATAATTTAGAACTTAATGGATGTGATTTCTGAGTGCACTTATCACTTATGAGTCCAACCTGCTTGATGAGTTTTGTTTTGAGAGCAATTTCGGGCCTGTCGTAGACTTAATTTATGGCATTTTCAAGGAAGCCTAATGGCCCTTGCATGTTGGAGTGAGTAAAGGAGGACATTTGGTGTAATAAGGCAGGCTCCAAATCAATTCCTGGGATGTCTCTGTTTCCGGGATATTCACTGTGGTGGTGGACTGTCCTTATCGGACACGCAATCACTTACCCGACTCATCCTCAGGTTAATGGTTTGCAAACATCCTGCCATCATGTGAGAGCCATTTTGAACCTATTCACCCATTATGCTCCTTCGAGCCATCTGTGGCATTTAGTTTGTCTGCTAAAAAAAAAGTTAGTGTTGAAATTTTAATGTTTCTTTATAAGGTAAACCCTCAGATATAATGCAAGGTTGATTTATATGTGCGTGTTAAAAAACTGTGAAAATGCTGCGGTAAAAACCTAAACTCCTGTAAAATTGACAGGGAAACACCGTAAACTGACATTCCCAGAATGCCCTGCATTGCATTTACAATTTAGCTTGAATTTGATGTTTTTTTGATAAGTTATGTTCATTAGGGTTGTATGCTACATGTAATGTTGTTAAATGAATGTTTATTGCACATTTCAGTTTAATGATTCCTAACATGGTGGAGTTTAGTGTTTGTGTGAATGACACATGTATCATGTGACTTTCTCATCACCACCTGTTTTTGGTGGTTATCGGTGTATTTCAGGTACAAAATAGATTGGTTGGTGTATATTAACAGTTTATGTCAGTTATATATATAACTGACAGAGTTTTATATATATATATTTTTTTTATTACTATTTATATATATTTTATTTATTTTTTTTGTGAGCATTACATAAAAGAGTGCAATGCTCTTTTGTTGGGGTGAGGCCACATAGAAAAAAGAACAAGAAAAAAAAATGTAGCTAAATAAAAAAATAAATATACACATATATATGTATGAATTTATTTATTTATTTTTCTGTTTTGTCTCAGCCCAACAAAAAGCAAGAGCATTGCACTCAAGAGTGCGAAAACACTTGAAAGTCCTGTAGCCCATATGCTTACAACAGATGATCTGGTACCACGCCGCAGGCAGTAGAACGTGATGTTTTCCTTTAAAAGTGTTTCTAGTACAGAGTTTTAACAACAGGTGCATGAAGAAGCTTCTGCTGCAGCACCTGTTTGGCAAACAAAAAGCAGAGGCATTAGGGGGTTGGGAGGGCAGTGTCATTTGTTTACTTCACCTGGTGCTGGTTTGGAAGCTCTGAGGGCTCTCTGACACTCAATCCTTTTCTCTTTTTTTTAAAATTTTTTTTTTGTATGTCAGTCGGCATCCGTTTGCTTTTTCTGCTACTACTAATGCTCCATTATGACTAGCAAGACAACATGTTATAAATCTGGCAGCTGCTAGACAGAATATATCTGGATGATCCCAATAAGATTTCTATTACATTTAGGGAAAAATATACAACCAGTTGGTGACAAAGTTATGGGTAGTCATCATTAGTTATTTTGAATATTTTTTTATTTTTTATATTAGGCCACTTATGGTACATTTTACTCAAAATACTCACCAAATAAACATAAAAGTAAAAATGTTTATTTATTTATTTTGTAAGGGAAAAGAGTGGTACAACTGTTACAAATCATACTAAAATATTTCGAACATGTATGAAAATCCATGTTAGCCATCCTCTAAATTAAAGTTATTAATGCTATTTTGAATGATTTGTCCATGTTTTATTTATTTAGGATTTTTGGACCTCAAAATTGAATTAAAATGTCCAAAATTCAGAAACGACTACTTTTTATTTAATCCTGGCTCCTACGTTTCTTATTATGTTTCATCTTCAAGCACAGAATGGTTCAACTGACAATTGAGGTATTCCAAAGAACACTTGTAATAATGATCCATGTTGTTAGTTTGTGTTAACTTCCAAAGTAACGGTTCAGGTGATGCCAGGAGGCATTCTGTGCTCATATGTTTTCCTAAACCTGGCCAGGAACAGAGTTCAGTTTTATGATGGGTCCGTAAAGGTAAAGGGCTATTAGCAGGACCAAGCTCCACTGAGCAATGAGACAGAAGTTCACCTCAGCATAACAACGAAGCTAATACCTGTGTGGCCGTGAGCTACATAGAGCTTCGGCTTTTGAGCACATCCTGTTCTCTCCCAGTGGGCTCATCTGACCCTTAATGAACCTGGACACTGAGAAGTGTTTGTTAGAACGCGTTTTGTTTTTCTAGACACGAAATGGAAGATTATAAAGAAACGGAAGTTGCTACAAACTGATTAACTTGGGGTTTACAAACAAACTATAAAAGAGAAGTTACATTTTTGTACTGACCAGTGAAAGTTTCATTGATAACTGAAATTATTAAAAATTATTTATTAAATGATATAAAGCTCATGTAAAGTAGTGAAATCACTAAACTAAAACTCAAACAAAGTTAAAGCTAAATAGTAATATTTAAAATAATGAAGATTGACAGATTTATATATATATATATAAACAAAATATATATATCTTAAAAAAAATATATATATATTTAATAAATAAATATATTTATATATACATACACATAATATATATGTATATATTATGTGTATGTATATATATGTGTATATATATATATATATGTATGTGTGTGTGTGTGTGTGTGTATAATATAATATAATATAATATTTTAAAAGCAAAATGATCACTTTTATTTAACTCATACAAAATGCAGTGCCAGCTAATTCTTTTTTTGCTTATGTTATGCAATTTTATTTTCCATTAAACATGTCTGCCGCTGATTTCCATGTTTTTAAATCTGAAATGAGTCGGTTCAGTCAAGCATTGCGCTTCTTTATACGTTTCAGCAGAATGTTGTCGAAAGTATGTGGTTTTAGGTCTCAATCTTATCTCGTACTACTATTATCAGTTGACAGTTTTCCGTCCCAACTGTTGATGTCCCTTTCTCAGAAGTGCACTTGTGACACAAAAACCAGTTTAACTGGCTTTGCTGTTTGTCTAAAAATTGGCTGCAGAGACTTTTTCTAATTTGAATGTTTAGTTTCAGGTGAAGCTCATGTTAAATTTGTGTAATAAAACCCCAAAGAATCATGAACATCATTTGTCCAACAATTGCTGTTAATTTTTTGTCGCTTTGGCAACAAAAATGAGAATGGCACAAAAAAAAACTGCACTTTTTTTCCCTCCCTAAAAAGCACCCGTTAATAATTTAGATTAAAAAAAAAATTACAATTATGAAAGTGGTTAGGCTTAGTCTGTATCTTTAGATTTAGAGACCGCTTGTCAGTGAAGTGCAGACTCTTGTCTTCCAACAAACATGAGTGCTTGGAATTTGAATATCAAATCAGGCTGCAAATCAGCCAGGCAAAATTGATGATTCAAATAATATTAAAATATTGAGGGTCAGAATAAAAAGCTACTCCAAACACCCTGCGAAGTTTCAATCAAAAAATCTACATGTGAAAAAAACAAACCTACACCAATATGATGAGACTGCTAGTGTACATGTGTGTTCAAATATGAAACAGGCTTCGTCGTCTTACTACGCGTCTCATGTTACCTTATGCAATGCGTTTGTGAAAACATCTTGTAAGTCTTCTTGTGTGTTGTAGTGAGTGCTTTGGAAACCGTCACCGGCAAGTATGGAGACCCCATTGAAATCCCATGCAACAACGGACAAGTCAAGGAAGCTGATGCTACATTGGTTAAATGGAAAGATGTAAGTTTGAGGTTCACTTATTTTAAGGATGTTAATTTTTTATTTTATTTATTAAATTAGTAATTAATTCAATTTTTTGACCACCAGGACAAAGACAGCAACATACTGGTGAAACATAAGAGTCAGAACGCCACTGTTTCCAGCGACGTGAACTACAAGAACAGAGTCAGTATTAAAAAAGATTTCAGCCTTGTCATCACACAAGTGGCCATGGCTGATCAGAGAACCTTCACCTGCATGGTGGTGGCAGAAGCAGACATTTTAGAGTACCCTGTTCAAGTGTCCATTTACAGTGAGTATCATAGCATTGACTGAAAATCTAGAATGTTTAATATTTATATAAAGATGGAAGTAATAGTAACATTTTCTGTTTTCAGAGGTTCCGTCGCAGCCTCAGATCACAAACCTAACAACTGTGATGGCAATCGGCAAACCAACTATGGTAGGTTGTGTAATCATCACCAAAGATGAAAAAGTGTTTTTTTTTATGGGTTATGTCACATACAGCATGAACAGAAGAGAAACTGGTCTGTGAAAGGTGTAAAAAATCTTTGGAGTATAAAACAATTGAATATTTTAAATAATACTAGGCAACCTTTTTTATTAAAAACAAATATATATGAATGGAAATCAAACAAAATTGTTATGCGATTGTTTTAAAATGATATATGAAATTGAATATTACCACTCTTGCTGACATGCCATTAAATCATAAATAAATACAGCATGCATATGCAGAAAAACTCAATTCGATCTCAGATACATTAACTTCTTACAGTCTGAACCATTTATGATGAGTGCTTTGGAATTCCTCTCGTAATATTTGAATTAATAATCTATTTTCGTTCTGTTTTAACAGTTAGCTCGGTGTCGTACCGAAGGTGCCAATCCAGCGGCCAACATCACATGGTTCAAGAATAAAACTCCTCTTATGGCTGATGGAGCAGGTAGAGTGAAATAGGGTGGAAATGAATCATTTACCCAGATGTTTGCTAAGATCTCCTCACCCTTACTTAATTTCAAACCTGTACGGCCCAAAAAGGAGAACATTTGAATACTCTTGTCAATGCTCTTTACCATGCAACTACAATAAATGGTGATGAAGCTTTAAAAGATGAAAAAGTGGCATATAAGTTCAGATTCAGATGTTCTCCATCTATGTTCCAATGAAAAAAGAAAGGGGGTTGCAGCATATAAATCCGCTCCAAAAGAGCTCACTATATTCCATTTGCCTTTTTATTAATGTTTTTCCTTTTGTTGTTGATTACAGCCATTAAAATCAGCCCAAGCGTTGATGTTAATAAAGAGACAGGACTGTCCACGACAACTTCTTCCCTGGAGTATACAGCAGTGAAGGGAGACATCGATGCCAAGTTCACCTGTCAGGTTCAACACATCAAGTCCGCAATCATGGATTCTTCACCGCTCGTCTTCACTGTGAACTGTAAGTTTCTTTCTTAAACCGCCTATACAAAGTCTTTGCGCCCACCTTTTTAATCCTAACTCTTCTAGTTTCCTCCATAATTCAGTCCCGGTGTCATTGAGAGCAAATGCATTCAAAACCGAAGTGGTTAATGGTCTAATGTTGAGCATAATTCACAGGATTATTCAGAATAACTCGCTTTCCATCTGAAGTAGCCATGAGAAAGAGGCCTTATCAGAATCAAATGGCTCGTTGAAGTTCGTCCTAAAAAAAGATATGTAATTTGGCCTTGCTGGAGCAGGGCGTTTAGACGTTGAATGGGGTTTTGTCTTGCCTCTGGCTTGTTACAATGAAGGTACTAGCCCCACCGCTAACTCTCAAAAGCATTTCTCGCCACGAGAGCACTCTCAAAGCCTCAACTCTTGAGCTGAAGGGCCTCGTAAGCAGCTTTCCTGAAGTGTCCTTATCTGCATAGGCTCTTTCAGGGCTTCTCTGGGCTGCCCTCCTTGCTTTACACACATCCTCTCTCCACAGACCCTACCGAGAAGGTCGATATCCAAGTGGCATCCCAGGGTCCCTTTAAGGAAGGAGACAACGTGACCCTCAAATGCATAGCAGACGGAAACCCTCTGCCTTCTAGCTACAACTTCTACATCAACGTAAGTTTGCTCTGCAACTGTTCTTTTTGCGCAAGTCAGAAAATTGAAGGCCGCTTTTCTACTCGAGCCATTTTTCTTTTTATCGGTAGGGAGAGAAAAAGACTGTGAACTCCAACACGTACACCTTGAGCAGCGTCACCCGGGAGAACACTGGAGAATACAAATGCTCACTCGTGGACAAAGAGGATCTCGTGGCTTCTGTGCCCATCACAGTTCAATGTAAGGAAATACACTTGAGATGCAGTCTGATGTTTGACCTTTTCTGGATTGACTGACTAACACCTCTCTTTTTCTTTCCTCAAAGATCTTGATGTGGTTCTTAGCAGCACTGGTCAAATCGTTAAGAAGCTTGGCGAGAGCCTTGAGATGACTGTAGATGTTAAAGCTTCAGGAAAAACGCAAACTTATTGGAAGAAGGTAGAAAATAAATTAATGCCTATAAAATAAATGACTATTAGTCCCATGTTCATTTTTTCGGTCACACTTTATATTAGGTGGCCTTAACTATTATGTACTTGCATCCAAAAATAAGTACAATGTGCTTACTGTGTTCATATTGCACTGCAAAACACTTTTGCTGCTGTTAAGGTGGGATGTGGTGTGGGTAGGTTTAAGGGATGGGTCAGCAGTGCCACCTAATATAAAGTGGGATCAATTTTTCTAGTTATTAAATTGCTAAACCTCTCTTTTAGGGCAATGCCAAGCTGAGTAGCCTGCCCAAGTTTGACAAGTTGGTGTACTCGGACTCTGGCATATATGAGTGCGTTGTTTCCATGGAAGGCGTCAAGAAAACGCAAACATTTGAATTAGTAGTTGAAGGTGAGTTTGCAGTCTAACTCTTTACGGTTGAGCACTGCAGTGCTGCGGGAAAGGGTTTTGGTTTTGCTAATTGCATGAGTGTTTTTGCAGGTTCTCCAGTCATTAAGAACCTGGTCAAGCAGCGTGGCGCGGGCACGACCAAGGTCCTGAAATGTGCAGCTGAAGGCTTTCCAAAACCCACAGTACAGTGGAGTGTCAATGAGACAAGTGTAAGTCTGAACGGTCTTGCAGGTCATTCTTAGTATGAAGATTTTTTTAAATGTTGTATATGCTCATCAAGGCTGCATCAAGCAGTCGTTGCCCCAGTGTCAGTGTTTCCGAAATCACAATAGTCTGGTGATTTTAGAGCTTAAACTTTTCTTATCATGCAAAACATACTTTTGTGGAAACGTATTAATTTTGTCATTGTCACTTTTGATCAAAGCAAATACAGAAATAGACAAATCTCCCACAAAATACACATCATAGAATTAATAAAAAAGAGGGACTTTAAAACTGAATGGATATAAAGTAAAATTGAGGACACTGAGAATTCTTACCTATAAATTTTGTTTGGCAAAATAAACACCTGGAATACTTCATGAGAAAAACAAAAGGCCATTTGCCAGGTGTTCATGTTCTTCATTGAACATCACCAGGGGACTGGGCAAATTTAATTTATTTTTTTTCAAAGATTGGGATGGAATTATTTATGTTCTCTTGTGAATTGTAATACTGGGTTAAAAGAGAACAAATATAATTTAGCCTACTTTTTAAAAATTATTTTCATAAATGTATGTATGTATATATATATATATATATATATATATATATATAACAAATTTATTATAAAAGTTTTTTTGTTTTTTTTTCAGCTAAAACCTGAAACTGAGCCTTCCATTAAGCTTATGTTATAGCTTTTCTGAGCATCTGGCCTGTTTTTTAATTCACTTTCCAGGCTTTATTGCTGCTTTCCACTGTAAAAGTACCTGAAAGCGTTAAACTCTTCAGTAGCACATGAGCTGATAAAGATGTTCTCTCTGTGGCAACACGTTGTTAAACAAAGCAGTTATAGTACCCATATCATTAAGCACTAGGATAAAGTCACTATTCAAACAAATAAGAGGAGTAGTGTCCCTGAGTGGGTGTGTACAAAGGAAGCTATTAAAAAATGATGAGGCTTTTACTTACTTCCTGTATCGTGCGGTTTTGTATTAGTACAAATTGAGCTGTCAGTGCGACTCATCAGATGTCAGAAGTACATTACCTCATTGCCTGTGTCTCTTTGTCTAAGCACGTGCCTCTGAGAAAGACAATGTACTTTACAGAGCAATAGTGCTCTCTAGTGGTGCTTATGATCCTTCACAAAAAACGTGTGCTCAGTATAATTATTGTTTTGCCACATTATATTAGCCATGAATACAGTGGTAATTTTTAAGTCTGGCGTCATTTAATAGATGTTACATGCTGTACTTGCAGGTTGAGAGTGTTTATGAGCATGGCAGTATCATATACAGCCTCATTATCACTCCAACGGGCAATCTCACTGTGTCCTGCACCGTCTCTAATGCCTTGGGCACTGACATCAGGAGCATAAATGTATCTGCAAGTAAGTGTATCTTTTTTCTCTCTCTCTCTCTCTTTTCTGGCTTTGGAACCTTCATGCATCACAGGTTTTTTGTTGTTGTTTAAAAGAACAATCATTAAGACAAAATCGAACAAAATATTGGCATCTGAAACGACTAAATCTGAAATCTAAATTAGTTTATACTTAAGTTGCATTAAAAATAATAATGGTAACACTTTCCTTTTAGTTAATGCTTCAACTAAAATGAACCAACAATGACTTGTATATTTCTAAATAATGCAAAATAATAGTAAAAAGTAATGTTAAAATGAAAATTTAAGACTAATAAGTGCATTATTTTATCAATTATTATATAGCAGTCTTTATGTGGTGGCCTTAAAAAGTAAAAATGACCATTTCTTGAAGTAATAATTTTAAATTTTGGCTTAATTATTTGGTTGACATGAACTTCTAAGTGTGGACACATCAAAACTCTCATATCTTTATTTGAGCAAATTTTCTTCTTCTCCTGTTCTGTTTGTCGGGATGCTGGTCTGTTCTCTAACACTTGCTTTCACTTTACATGACTGAAATCTTTTGGCTAACCCGGGACAAGTATAAAACCAACTGCAATTGTACGCCTCTGGATTCCTGTATTTACATGCATAGCTGTTTCATTTAAGGATCATTTGAGAAAAAGAATTAACATGCAAAAGTTTATGTATCAGTTTTGTTATTAGAACGTGTGTGTGTATATGATTTCTAGAGTTCTGTAAGCAATGGGCTTTTAATTCATAAATGAGAATTTAAAGCAAATGGAACTTAATATGATTTTATATCTGATTACAGTTGTTGAGGACGTGACAATGGACAAACAAGGTAAGAGTCTGAGTTGTTATCTACGATCAGGTACACAGCTTTGCAATACATATGCCAAAACTCAGTGCCTTTAGTCATAAATTGAGTGTACACTAAAACAAAGGTGCTGAGATGCCCAGCATCCTGACAAATGTTGCAATAGGGACTTATTCGCTTTTGTTTTAGTTATTGAATGGTTCAAGTTTTCATCCAGTTGTCAGTAGTTTTCCATGTCCTATTCTGAATGTTTTCTCTCTGTTTCTCAAGCAGATCAGAAAGATGAGTACAGTGACCAGACGGTACTTGTTGTTGGTATAGTTGTTGGTCTGATGCTGGCTGTTCTCGCGATAGGACTGGCCTACTGGCTGTATATGAAGAAATTCAGGTATACTGCCATAATATCCGCTTCTCATTAAACTGTGAAGACATTACCATTCGTCACGCTTTGCACATTTGCACTATGCTTATGTAATTCAGACTTGCTCAAAGTGGAATATTATGTAACGCTTAATCTGGATGTAGGCAAGGATCCTGGAAAACTGGAGAAAAGGAAGATGGATCTGCAGAAGAGAGTAAGAAGCTGGAGGAGAATCAAAGCCAGAAAGCTGAAGTGTAATGTCAATCGAGGGTCAGTCAAGATTTCTGAAACTAGCTTAATTAATGTCATTTAAATCATTTATATGTATTGTGTATGTATCTTGTCTTTCCTCCAGGATTCATTTGAACACAATCCCTTTTTCCACATGAAGAGGAGTAAAAAATTGGGGGGGGGAAAAATAATAATCAGAAGCTGTAATGGAGGACCCCAGTAGCTGTGTCAGTTACATCTCCAGCATCGTCTGTAATGTGTCTGTGCCTCCCCTATGCTGGGGATTTAATTAATGATGTATGTTGTAAAGTATGTGAATCTTTTGCATTGAAGATCAAGCCTGTTCAGAAGCCTTTGTCTGTAAAGTGTTCAATCTTAAGTTTGGATTTCATGTTTTTTTTTTTGTTTTTTTTTTATGTCCTAGCTAATTAGTTAATGCAAATTGGTTTTTGCAGTTTCACATGGTAGAAACACTGAGGCCTTTAGTATATGTATAGTACTTTTCCTTTAGAATTACACGTAGTCCCTAATCTGTGGCATGATGTGAAGCATGCTATTCTGAGCACTTGGCTAGTTTTCAGGGTTTAACAAGTCAGTAAGCAAAATTACATCCCGATATTATACTTGTTGGGATGTAAAAGACAATTATGTACCAATATTTAGACCTTGTATGCATTTTAAAAGGTTGTGACCTGTAATTTGAAGATAAAATGTCTTAAAATCTTTGTCATTTCTGAAGTAAGAAGATAATGCAGGGACTAACGCTTGTTTAATGAAAACCATGCCCTTTGCTTGGATTGTTAACCATTTAAAATTGGTTGCCTTTTTCAGGAGAACTGAAAATCATCTCTCAATACTGAATACTGACACTCTTTTCTCAGATTATCGCCTGTTCTGTGTGTTGATGTTTCAAAGTTTTTGCCGCAGAACTGTACGCGTTCCGGTTTAAGCATTACTTGTAAATATGGTTAACTTCTTTCTATTGTTTTTATGTTATATTTATATTGTTGAGGTTTAGCTAAATGCCAGTGTTTTGACATTACATTAGCTAGTTTTAGTAAATCTTCCTGAAAACATACCTCCGTTGCTGTTGAATGGTACAATTGATGGTATTTACTTGCAGACGTTTAAATTCAGGCTTTCAGTTTAATACGGAGTGGTTGCTGCATTTCCACACTTCACTGCATTTAATCCACTGTCAAAACCAAAGAGGTTGAATGTGGCCATGCAAGTATTGTACATACTGACCATTGTTTTGTACTCTTAGTTCAAATAAAGTGTACATTTTTAGGAAAGAGTTTTATTTATTTGTATTATTCTTTTTTGTATACTCACCAAAGCTGCATCTATTTAATGAAAAATGCAGTAAAATAATATTGTGAAATATTTCAGCTTAAAAGAACGTATGTTATTTTGCAAAGCTGAATTTAGAAAAAGCCATTAATCCAGTCTGGAGTATCACATGATCCTTCAGAAATGTATTCTAAAATGATTTGAAGCGCAAGAAACATTTACTATTATCCCTTTTGAACACCGCTTTTGCCGTTTTATATTTTTATAGAAAAAAATCCATGATTTTATTTATTTGACAGGATTTTAAGGTGAAAATAAATTTTCAAACAGCAGTTATTTGGGGGAAAAGTTTGTAAATTTTTCCATATTTGTGCAGTAATTTCACAATTGCGTTTTTTACAGCATTAGGTTATGACTGCTCAGCAAGCAACCTTTGCAAACCAGGTCTCAGTCAAGGTACATTAATTATAATTATAAAAATAAACTAAAAATAACATTTAAATTTAGTATTTTAAATAGCCAATAGAAAATATTATTTAAATTATGTAAAGGTTTTTAATGTCAAAGCATTAATAATCGCATTCATCGACAAATATAGATGTCTAAGGAAAAATTACAAGTAGTGAAAGTGTGAATTATAGGCCTATTTATATATTGTCTTTATTAAATATTAAATTCTCAGTTACAAAATTTGTGATTTCTTTTTAAAAATAAAAGAAAAAATGGAGACAAAACCAGAAAGAGCTACTTGGTTTATAAAATAATAGAAATTGTCGGGAACCTTAAAAAAACTGCTTCATGCCATCAGGAACAGACACATCCCATAATAATGCTCCCAGAAGCATTGGAGATAATCCAAATCCAACCTCATCTGAAAGGTTAGGACACTTGACTTTGTCATTTACATTTACATTTATTCATTTAGCAGACGCTTTTATCCAAAGCGACTTACAGGTGAGCAGCTGGGGGAATGG
>JAUMHG010000059.1:7481219-7499808 GCA_032359395.1 Enteromius anoplus
GGTGGAGAGAGCTGATTACTCACTAACCCCACCCACAATCCCTGCCGGACCTGGGACTCGAACCCACAACCTTTGGGATACAAGTCCAACTCCCTATCCATTAGGCCATGACTGCCCTAAACAGCTCATAAACATGATTTGATGGCTCACAGTAGACAAGCTGGCAAAGAACAGCTGAATGCGAGAGATTTAGTTCACTATCAATTAAATTAAAGTTTCTTCATCACATAAATTTAGCAATGTTTTCAAATACTTAACACCAATTAAGTCTCCTCCCAACTGTTTGTATTCCGTGGTGCAGCTGTAGCTGTCCATGGTGCTGCAATGGCCATAAGATTGACTTACTGCAACTGTTATGCAGGTTTGATAAAAACTGAATCAACATTATTATTAAATTAATGTCACACAATCTAGTACTTTTTCAGACTATCAGACGGCTGTAAAAATGATAAGTCGTAAAATGGTAGATAGGTACACAAGAAATCACACTAACCTAAGAAAGTCAGATTGTAATCCTACATAACGTTTTACTAAACTTTTAAAGTCACAAAACCAGATAAACCTGACCAACACAGCATACCACGATGAACTTGCAATGTCCTCTGGTGTCTTAAAAACATGGCTTATCCTAAACCTTATATGCTTTCTTACACATTTTTACTTAGCACGCGATGCAGCATGTTTTACCGAAAACAAATACATTGTTATTGTGTAAGCATAGCATTTTTGCAATAATAAGGTTGATTGTCCACAAACTACGCGTAAGCTGTCAATAATAAGCCAATGTTTTTTCAAATATTTCCGCGTTTTGCAAAACGCCTAAATGAATGTTTGGGTCAAGTTTCTTTGACAGATTTACTTGATGGACACATGGCGTGCAGAAACCTTTACCGTTTCCCTCTTCGAATCGTCATTTGAACATCCGGGTATTCGCCTGCTTGATTGACAGTTGCTATAGCAACAGCCCAGACTGTCGCCATTTTGTCAGTTGCTTTTTAATCTTTCAAATGTTTTCGCTTCCCGCCGGAATAATGCAGTCACCCTCTCGTAACAGTGACAGTTTTGGAAAGGCTTCGCCAGCCGCGTCGGACTGAAAACGACACCGCGACAAAGAATCGGAATGTCAGGAATATCTTTACTGGGCTAGGAGTCCGTGTCTCGGGTCCGCCGGGCCGGTCCGCTGCGCAGGTTTGGAACGCGCGCCATTTTGTGAAAACTGACAGAAAAGCTTAAGGGTTTTTGTTCCACCTTTTCACGTAGCGCTTTCTATAATATCTGCACGTCGTTGGTTTTTTGGGACTCGTTTTGCTTTCGAAGACGATTCATCTGGGTATCCGCCTCTGGAGAAGCGAATAATCTTGGACGTGCGTTTCCGAGCGCTAGCTGGTTAGCTGTGTTCGTTAAAGTCACAGAGAAAGCGCGCTAACTAGCCGCTAGCCACCGCTCCACCACTTACAGACCATGATTAATACACAAATGAAATCTGACATGGGCAAAAACGCATTGGAAAGACGCTGTTTTACCTGTCAATCGAAATAGGAAGGCTTTTAGCCCCGTCTGGCTCAATACATTAGGGGTGTCTCATCGGAAGCAGCGTAGAGAAACTGGATCAGTCGCCTCACTTAACTGGATCTGGGACTTTAAATGAAGATCACACCATCAAAGGTGAGTATTTGAGATTTTTTTTTAGGAGTCTTAAGTGAATCTTGTGGATTTGTTTACAACCCGCTTGTTTGGTAGAAGCTACAGGCTAACGGTTAGGTTGATTTGGCCTAGATGGCTAGCCGATTAATAACTTTCCTTCTGTTAGTTAGCGATCTTTGTTCATGCACCAAGTAGCTCATCCGATCACCAGTATCTGCTTTTACACTCCCCAAGCTCCAGTAGCGAGCATTTGTGCATGTTTTAAGACAGTCTGTAAGTCGTTTAACAGGTAACCCCGTGTGGTTTCGCTAGGTCAGACTAATGTTACCGGAGCAAATGTGTGTGTAACGTTAGGTTAAGTTATATGTAGGGCTTGCTCAGCCTATGATTTATATTTATATATATATATATATACCCGCAGAACGTCTGCCAGCTGGTGATTACAGAAGTGTATCATCACATCACTCTGATGGGAGTGTTTGGCTGGTAACGCTGATGGTGGAGGTGATGATGATGATGATGAAGCCCCATGACTAGCGTGTTGTCAGTTAGCCATCAGGCTGGTTTCCTGTCGGGGGAGGGGGGCTGACATTAGCCAGCGATGTGATGCCTAACCATAGTTATCCAGCAAACATTGCTCAGTCATGTAGTACGGGTTTAGACTTAAGCGTGACGATGGAGACGTTAAACGAGTCCGATCGAGCCCGATGAATGGCTAAGCCTACTAGAGAGAGGTAAGGTCCGCTCTACCTGTCACGATCAGTCAGTTTAACTCCGCTTACTTTACTCAGTGTTCAAGGGTTTTTATCAAGTTGTTAATAGTTAATGTGAAGGAATGGATGGCACGCTGCTCAATTTTGTATATTTTTTAGTATGTGGAAAGAATCGCTTTCGTCTTTTTTAGATGAATAACGGTCTCTGACCAGGTAAATGCAGGACAGGTTGTAAGATTCCCCCTCAGTGTCACCTGAAGGTTCAGCTTAGGTGATGTTATATGCATAATAAAAGAACAGATGCATTATGCACAGAGAAATGTATCTTAAACAGGGCCATGGTTTGTTGCTCCTGTTTCCCGCAGGTAAACTTCATTCTGAAAGTTTGTAGGTAGATCTAGTATGTCAGATGCCATCTTTTTTTGTCCACCGTAGATTAAAAAAGTGTGATTGCCAGTGGTCCTAGTTTAACAGGGGCTTTATGGTGTTTCCTGTGATGCAGTTTATTTGTTTGTTTTGCACAAATCTTATTTCAGTTACGCTTGAAAAATAAGTTGCATGCATTCGGCCCAATATCCAGGAATGGGCCCACATGCCCGAAACTGTACACTTTTCTTTTTACACTCCATGCACATGATCCCTTTTCTTTCCAGCTTATTGCCTTTGCTTTTGGAGTTTCGGTGGTGCTGAAATCCAGCTGATCTGCTGCTGTGTTATTTCAGTGCTTGTTTTTTATTAGCTGTTCAGAAGTCAGTCAGAACATTTCGATTAATTCTAACTTTCTGTAACCTAGAGAAATGTTTATTGAGGGAATATTTATTTATTTATTTTTTAACACTTGCGTATGTTTGATTAAATTAGGCAAAGTTCTGCAGTTGTTGTGAACTTAGGCTTGCTTATGGAAGTAGGAATTCAGTGTTACCCAAGTTTTAGGAAAGCGATCAGAAAATAAAGGGCAAATGCATGCTTCACATACTCGTAATTGTAATTTCTATCAATTCTTCCCGTTTTATTGTGCTGTTTATTTGCAGCCCTTCTATTCATGTAGGACTCTAAGGAAAGTGTGGAATGTGGGACGATAAGTTGGTTAACACTTATTGCAAGGGAATCAAACATTTAAACATTTTAATTAAGATTAAATTAAAAGTATACGGGAAATCATACGTCCAGGTTAGCTGTTTTGAAGCAGTAGTGCACGTCTTGTTATATTGATTCCTGCGGTTGTCAAATTCAGTACCTGTCACTGTGTAAAGTAAAAGTTGGATATCTAGTTGGTAGCAAAAAACCGACTAGCTTTTTCTTTGTGGCTTAGTTATAACTTGGGTGAAGTTTGTCTGTTTGCTGTACCTACTTTTATGTTCTTGTGCTCCACACCACACAAGTGGAATAATTTTTGGCACATGTACCACATTTTAACTTGTTTTTAAAATACAATGTGTTTTTTTCATAATACATGTAGCATTTTAGTCATCTTAAAAGTCGTACATTACAGGGAGCTGACCCAGTATTGCACTGTAAGTAAGGGCCAGTTGTGTTAGGAACATGTTTGATGGATAGCCATAATTGTTCTTGTTGCTTGTGCATTCAACATGTTTGGCACTGTTATGAGAAGGTCATTTAATGGTCACGGTCCCTTACTGTACAGTAGAGAGGGGTTTTGTTGTATGTTTAATATTTACCAGGTCTGACAGTAACCAGAAATGCAATGGAAAACAATTAATTGAAAAAGATCAATTAAATGTCAGAAGCTCCCAAAGATCATTTATTATTATTTGGTCATTTCAAAACACACCTCACTTTTTTGCTGGTGTTGTTAAAAACAAAGTATTATTGTTTTATTATTATTATCATTTACTTTAAACAAACACACATTCAATCAAGATGTTCACAGATCAGTAAAAACCGAACAAGCAAACAAAAAACATCATTTTGAGTTTATTTTTAAAAATTACGTTTAATCGGATTCAGAAATATAATGTTAAACATGCAAAATCGGAGCTACACAAAATATTGAAACGCACCTCGGAGGGTTATATTTAATGTTTTGATATGTGCAAAGCCTCGTTCGCATATTTGTGTGTTACCAACTTTATAATGTTTATACATCTGTGGGGTTATTTAAGTTATACAGGCTGCTTAAATCACAAAAAGGCTTCTGTAGTGCAGAATGTACTGTGACATACATCAGTTTCTCTCTTGACAGCATGAATCATCAAGCCCATATTCAGAAATATGCCTTAGCAGAGCATATTATCAAATATACAAGCATCTCAAATGATATTTTACTGTACTGTGTGTGTGTGTGTGTATATATATATATATATATATATATCTTTAAATCTCCTTAATTTCAAATATTGGTAAATGAATGTAGAAATGTGTTATTACTTCATAGGCTTTTGTTCGTGAAAATCATTTGCAATGGTTGTGTTTGAGGCTGTCGAAGTGTTTCCATCCTCTGATATTTTGTGGATCACATGAATTCTTTGCCCTGCCTTAGTTAGGTCAGCTGAATCATTCTCCGCTCCTACACCATGAGTGGGGTCTGAGCTGCTATTTTGCTGTCAGGCTCCAATGTGGTGGATGCTTCATCTAAGTGTGCCAAAGTTCAATTTTATTTCTTGTTTATTTCTTGTTTTCTTATTGGAAAATGGGAGCAGCTCTGCCCTGGCAACAAAAGTAGGCTATTTGCATACTCTTCTGTGATTGGCTTGAACATTGATGGGCTTGCCAAATCACACTGTATCTTCTTGGTGATAGGCTATGCTAATTAGGTGCTGTTGCTGGGATTCTGAATAGTGGTGGGATTCTGTGCGGCTGTGGTGCATTGTGTTGCCTGGCAAGAGATGCTGATATATGAGCAAGCTCCTTATAATTTTCACAATTTACAGCTAAAAAAAGGACAGATTTCTGACCCAACATTTTTGTACTTGACATGAAATTTGCACTGTAGTCATTTCTCTTTTTATAAAAAAAAAACATTTAGAATTATTTTATTTTTATTTATTTTTTTACTGTTAGATTGTCATTTTTAAATTGCTAAGCTGCAATTGTTAGTGCCTTTATTTTTCTGGCATTCCTCTGATAGGGATGTGTTTTGCTGTATTCTGATAAAAAAGGATTCGTAAATTCATCAATTTTCTTTTTTTGTACATTTGTGTATTATTCGCGTTCTAGCGCCACAAGCCTATTCTTTATTTTCGGTCCAAAAAAATGGAAGAGATGGTTTTGCTCTCCTAAAACAAAGAAATGGATGGTCTTAATAACCTGAAAGAGGTTTGCGGTTCAAAAGGATCACACGGAGAGAGGAGATTTTTGTTCTAACACGCACTAATTTAGCTTAAATTTCCTCTAGGGGGAGAGACCTCAGCATGCAAACCCTCGTCTGTCCGGCTTGCACCCTCTCTTTCTTTCCATGCTGCTGGTCTTCAGATGGCTGCTCCCATGCCTCATTCGCACCAGCAGTACAGTGACTGTCACCAGCAGAGTACAGACCAGTCTGTCACTGTACTGCCATACAGTGATCAGACACAAGCACTCACTGCCAGCCAGGTACTGAATGCTCTGCTCCTGTCTGTGCACTTATTTAATAAAAAAAAACTATATTTATTTAATTTGCATTGTAAATAAACCTGAATGCAGTACGCTAAAGGATTGAATTTTTCTTACTTTTCACTATTTGACCTCTTAGTCAAAAGTATGTACATTTTGTCTTTTTCTAAATCCATGTTTCCCCTTCTTTAATTGCAGAGGCACATGCCCCAGTGCTTTCGTGATCCCACTTTAGCTCCTTTGAGGAAGCTCTCCATAGACCTGATCAAAACCTACAAACACATCAATGAGGTAAAATTTCTTCCTTTTTTTGCTTTTCTCATGTCTACATAACATGCCCTTGGACAGCATAAAGCTAAGCAAAAAAATAGTAATATAGAACAAAATGATGATACTTGATCATAATTCTGAAAAGTCTTTAGGGTGTTGTCACACTTAGTTATGAACGCAACAATGCTCGAGGATTTTTGAAGTGCGACTAATGCTGTGAAACATACTTGCTCTCCTTTCTATAGGTGTATTATGCAAAAAAGAAACGACGGCATCAACAGGGTCAAGGTGAGGACTCCAGCCACAAGAAAGAAAGGAAAGTCTTCAATGATGGCTACGATGATGAGAACTACGACTACATTGTCAAGAATGGGGAAAAATGGATGGACCGCTATGAAATCGACTCTTTAATTGGAAAAGGGTCATTTGGTCAGGTATAATGTTTTCTTAATTGTTTAAGATTTGTTTTTAGAAGGAAAAACAAATGTCAAGATTTCAAATGGTAGCAAATTGGGATATTATTAGCTTTTTCCTGAGAAAAGAGAGGCTAAATTATTGCTTTGGACTTTTGAAAGCGATCATCCATAGCTGGAAAAATGATGCACAGCATAATTGCATAATTAAAAAAAAAAAAAAGTAGTTTTAATATGTGAAAAGGAAATAAAAGTATTGTCTTTTTTAGGTTGTAAAAGCTTACGATCGAGCTGAACAAGAGTGGGTAGCAATTAAGATTATTAAGAACAAGAAGGCCTTTCTGAATCAAGCTCAAATTGAAGTACGGCTTCTCGAGCTCATGAACAAACATGACACAGAGATGAAATACTATATAGGTAAGCAGCTTGTCCAGTTCTTTGTCATTTCAAAATCTTTGCATACGGTGCATTCCCATTTTAAATCTAAATGTATTTCTTTTCTCAGTACACTTGAAACGGCACTTCATGTTCCGGAATCATCTTTGCTTAGTATTTGAAATGTTGTCATACAACCTATATGACTTGTTACGGAATACGAACTTCAGAGGTGTCTCTTTGAATCTTACACGGAAGTTTGCCCAGCAGTTGTGTACAGCGCTACTGTTTCTCGCTACACCTGAGCTCAGCATCATCCACTGTGACCTAAAGCCAGAGAACATCCTGCTATGTAACCCCAAGAGAAGTGCCATCAAAATAGTGGACTTTGGGAGCTCCTGCCAACTGGGACAAAGGGTACTGTGAAGCCACTTATTTATTGAATGTGAGGAAAGTGTGGAGATTGTTGCAGAACGCTTAAAATAACTAAATACATATTCCTCCTCTTCCATCAGATATATCAGTACATCCAGAGTCGATTCTATCGCTCCCCTGAAGTGTTACTGGGAATGCCATATGACCTGGCCATAGATATGTGGTCTCTGGGATGTATTCTGGTGGAAATGCATACAGGAGAGCCTCTATTTAGTGGAGCCAATGAGGTAATGAGCTGTATAAATTTGTATTAATAGTATTAATGATTATGCTTTAACTGTTCCTGTGTCCTTAAACATCATTAATACAAAGTTTAATAAGCGGCAACTACGGAATGAATCCCCTAAATTATTGTTTAGTGTGAGGAGGTATTCTGTACACACAATAAACAATCCTTTTGCTTCTTCATAACTAAAACTGTATGTTATAGTAAAAAAGGATCAGATAGAAGCTCCTTAACTTATTTTAAGGAACAATTCGCACTATTGACAAACGATTAGTGTCGTAAACATTTCCCTCGAACTACAAATGTTCTGCTTATTTATGGTTATTAAGATTATGGATGTAGAGTATGGTCATGCAGAATATGTGCTAATCAGTTCTAATAAACAGCCAATATATTATTAATAGGCAATATATAATTAATAAGCAACTAAATGGTGAGAATTGGTCTCTATATTGGAGGTGTTACTTAAACTCATTCTTTAATCAAACATTAATAGGTGGACCAAATGAACAAAATTGTTGAAGTACTTGGGATCCCACCCAATCACATTATGGACCTAGCACCAAAAGCCAGGAAGTTCTTTGAGAAGTTGTCAGATGGGTCATGGAGTATTAAGAAGACCAAAGATGGAAAAAGGGTACGTGTTACTGATATTTTGAAGTCTTGAAATCTTGTGATTTTTGTTTCTATGCAAGCTTTTGTGGAAACGCTTTTTATTGTTGCTTTTTTTTTGTTTGTTTTTTTGTGAGCAGTACAAACCTCCGGCATCTCGTAAACTCCATGTCATCTTGGGAGTGGAATGTGGTGGACCGGGCGGTCGTCGGGCAGGAGAATCCGGCCACGCAGTAGCTGACTACTTGAAGTTCAAAGACCTCATTCTCAGAATGCTGGACTACGACCCCAAGACGCGAATTCAGCCCTACTATGCCCTCCAGCACAGTTTCTTCAAGAAGACGACGGATGAGGGAACCAATACAAGCAGTAGTGTGTCAACAAGTCCTGCACTTGAGCAGTCGCAGTCATCAGGGACCACTTCTAGTACATCCTCAAGCTCAGGTTCTACTACGATTTCATGTTTTGGTCTCTAAACTCTTGATTGTAACTGACTGGATAGGAGTGTGTTTCTTGGTGAAGCTTAACGCAGTTCATTTCCTCTGCTTCAGGAGGATCGTCTGGAACAAGCACCAGTGGCAGAGCAAGATCCGATCCAACTCACCACCATCGGCACAGCAGCGGGCATTTCGTCACAGCCATGCCAGCCATAGACTGTGACAACCTTTGCCCTCAGGTGAGCTAACCTGGTTGATCTTTTCGAGTAGTTAAGGCAATTCAGAGTTTGGCTGCCCTGACTGAACAATGTTTTTTCTTGTTTGCGCAGGCGAGACAGCCTTATCATCCTCCAGTAGTATGGCCTGGAATCGTAGGACCAGAACCTGTCACTGTAGAGACTCATCCAGTCCAGGAAACCACTTTTCATGTGCCTCCCCAGCATCCCAAGGCATTGCACCCCCATCACCACCATCATCACCACGGACAGGTCATAGCAACGCGACCACGGCCGCGACTCTACAACTCGCCCACCAACAGCGCCTCCACCCAGGATTCCATGGAGGTGGTGCACGGTCATCTGTCCATGACATCCCTGTCTTCCTCGGCATCCTCTTCCTCCACATCTTCCTCTTCCACAGGAAACCAAGGCAACCAGGCCTACCAGCTCCGCCAGCTTCCTGCCAACACCCTGGAGTTTAGCCAAAATGGAAGAATGAGTATGGGTATGGGTTTGGGTGCCTTCACAAATCCTCGCCAAGAGACTGGTATGGCTGGACATCCTACGTACCCCGTTGCCACAAACACAGGAACTGGTCACTTTATAGCAGAGGGACACCTGGGCATGAGACAAGGCATTGATAGGGAAGATTCTCCGATGACTGGAGTCTGTGTTCAGCAGAGCTCGATGGCCAGCTCGTGACTTTAGCTGAAATGGGTTTGTTTTTCTGTGTGAATTGTTTGTTTTTTCGTTTTTGTTCTGTCCCGTCCCCCCCCCCTCCCCTTTTTTTTATGATGGTGTTCATTTTCTCCTGTTTTTTCAAAAGGTGCATAGAGAATAAAAGCTGCTCACTTCTGAGGGGAGATATCACTGAACCGCTACAAATTGAAGAGTATTTAAAAAAAGTATATATGTATTTCCATCCTTTTTACATTGTCGATTTTCTAGATAAGTTAACAATACTGCAAATAACCACAGTGAAACTGAGACACCCGTCTGCCGATTCACTCACCTGCACACAGTACTCCTTTACCATCTGTTACACCGGAAACTAGATTTGTTTGTTTTCTTTTATCTGTCCCTTTTTTCGTTCAATACAGTGAACATTTCAGAGCTGTGAGCTGTCGTACAGCTTTTTATATGTAAAGCAATGCAAAACATTTGTTTAGTTCAAACAAGTGAAACATTATTGGACATTCTAATTTGGCTGGTCGTTCTTTTCTTTACCCTTTAAGTGAAACTTCTCTAAAGAGCTGTGTGTTTAAACCTGTAGCGTGTCAAGGAAACAGTACTTGCAGTGATATTTCGTGTTGTTGGTATCGTGTAACTCTTCGAGAGGGGGCACATAGCTGCGGAGCTCCGGTGGCGAGCGCTGGCCGAGCTGGGGTTTGAGAGGGGCAGGTGCAGTACTCTTCAGGCCTGAAGTCCTCCAGACCGGACGGCTTCGACTACGTACAGCAGCTGAGGAGCGACGAGGGGGGACGGATCCGGGGCTGTTGTCGAGAACCCTTTGGCCTTACGACTTTTGGACCTTGACTGAAAAGGAGCTGGACTTTATCATTAAACAGAGATGATGGCTGTCCTCTATTTTTAACATTTTAAAGAGTGCTTAATTGGTTAGGGAAGGTGAATGAGAGTGGTTATTCAGAGGCCTTTATTTAGCAAAGATTTCTCATTTAAGGGACTCCAAATTGCAGGGTCTTGCTCAAAACGTCCCTAACACGACTTCCTAAAATCGCCGAAGTGGGATTTCACATAGAAGGTATTCATTCCCATTAATTGGCTTGCTTTCCTCCTCCTCCTCCCTCTTTATTTCCCGTCAAGCATGTGGTTCCCATTGGAAAAACATCTGCATAAATTTGCCTCTTTGTGTTGAACACAGAAGATATGTAATGAGATTTATGTGACTGCCTTTTTTCTCCTCTTGAATTATGCTGTGAATTTTACACACATCCTTCTTTATTACCGTCTTTCTTTCTTTTGATATACCAAAGCAGTTTTTTTTTTTTTATAGCACTAGGTGTCTGTAAGAAATAATGTAGCAGTTCACCACTTCAGCCCAAAGTCCATTTTAGTCTGTATACTCAATCTCAAACTGGAACTTTTGCTGAACTTCATGTTTTAATGTTAACAAAAACTGAAATTGGTTGAATATATGGATAAACCTCCTCCATTTGTTACCGTTTTCATTTGGGTTTTTTTCCTGTCAGAGGGAGGGAAGGGACGCTGACGGTTACTCTGCAGGCTACAGAGTAGCTGAAAGATCACAAATTATTCTGAGGAGAGAAAAGTGTTTTGTTTTTGTATTTACCTGGTCTATCAGTCAGTGATGCTGCCTTTTATACCTAATTTGATGAACATGCTAATTTCTACCTTTTTAAATCTAAGTGGCTACTTAAATTTATTTATTCAGGCAGTCTACTGTAGCTACTGTGACCTCTGAGTCTGAGTTGAATTTGTTATCAAGTGATTGGTCGGATGTTTGCCTCAGATGTGCTATACAAAGGGAAACTAGAGGTGACTCGCTGCCACACACACTGGGCACATGCATGTTGGTCTGAAGAGGACAAGTGTTTATAGTCACGATTCAGTCATGTTAAGGATAGCTGTGCTCACTTGAGGTTGTGAGTCCCCCTCCCCACCACCACCTAGCTTCTCACTTTAGGTCTCCATTCTTCGAAGGAACCCTGTTCGCTGCTGCTCTCGATCTAGCAGTTCTTTACAGACAGTGGGACACTATCCTGCCAGAAATGCGTGGTGTTCACATTCGCAGATTTTCCTTTTTGCAAAGACATCACCTTCAGCCAGAATCATGTTTGGTACAACTACAAATCTCACAACGGCTAGTGGTAACAGGAAATACATATATATATATATATATATCTAGAATATCTAAAAACATTTGAGTGCAGTTTGCTGACGTTGACACAAACATTCCAAAAATTCAAAAATCTAAAAATGACAGAAACTTTTAAAAGAGTGCACCTGTTTCAGCTGTCACTAAATGAGACCCGATTTAGTGCAGTTTTCATGAAATGCAGCCCCTTTTTAATAGTTGAAATAGAATTTATGTATATATTTATATTTTTTTAAATAAAGGAAGTATAGAACTCACTACATTGCTCCTGCTGGTATGTCAATTACATTGCCATGTGTTTGCGTATCTCTTTCTTTTATTATGATTATTTTTTTAACCCTTCTTGTCTTGGTCATTGGACCAAAATTACTTTTAGTCAGAGGCATTTGCCATCACCAGGATGACATTAAAGGTAGGGCTTATGACTTGTATCGAAAGAATCTTTTCACAGGGTATGACGCATGTATGTCCACACTTTTTCTAATGCTCATGGTTTGCTAGGTCTGTTTCTCCCCCTTTCTCTTTAATGCATTATAGGTAAATGTCACTGATACACAAGATCATGGATGATTTAAATTCAACATTCTTCTGCCTTTTGGATTCATTTTTGTTGTTGTTTTTGTTTCTTTTCAGATTTTCTTGACCCTTTTCATGCAACATGCACTATATAATTGAACAGCATGGGGAAAGGATAAGTGTCCACAGATTGTAAGATCTAGTCAAGACTTTGCTGTGTATATGAAAATGCCCTTTGTATTATATTCAAACAGTCTTATGTATGATATATAAAAAATAACTTAATTGACGCGTTCTTGGCTTTTTTCTTCATTTATTCCCTGGCTTTGTGGGTTCAACACTGCATCGGTGTAACGTTTATTTAACGTTAGATGGTCTATAATTAACCAGTGACGTCAACGTTAGTTCTTACAATAACTTAACAAACGTCTTAATGTTTTTATTAATTGTAGGTTGTCGAATAATACATGTAAACGAATAAAGATCACTTTAAGAAAAGTTCGATAGTAATTTGAGAATAGTCGTGTCAACCCTTCATGACGCGGTATTTCCGCTATATGATGCGCGGCTCGTTGGTCTAGGGGTATGATTCTCGCTTCGGGTGCGAGAGGTCCCGGGTTCAAATCCCGGACGAGCCCACATTTTTCTCTACAGAACTTGGATAATCACAAGTCACATGGTTCACAGTAATACTTCCGTGCTGAATTGTGAAAAAAAAAATAAACGGATACACACAGTTAACGTGAAATTACAAGCGAAGGAACAGTACTCATTTTCTGTAGTTCAGATCCATTGCAGTGATTCTTTTTTTTTTCTAAAACTGGGTAGTCTTTGATTTTAACATCTCATATGATCGTATACTTTAACGACTATACGCGTGTTATATAGCTGTTGAAATAGTTTTTATTCTTAGACATTCATGTTTCGAACACGGAACCGGTTCTTTCGAACAGTTCGTTTCAAAGAATCGGTTCAGATCGAGTCATTGTTCATGATTTAGTAATGAAATCGCGCGGTCCTGACACCCTGGCATATTTAATTTTTTTGGTAGCTCATTTTTAATAAAACTAGAGCTTTCACATTCTAGTAATAGTTTTAGAACTTTTTTAATTAATTTATTTTTCATTTTCAAAAGAAACTTGTGGAGGCTGCAGAACACTGCACGTTAGGAATTTAGATTTCTTTTTTTCTTTTTTTTTTTTAGGACGCGAAAATTTTCCGGTCTCTGCTGCCATCCACAGGATTCACGTCCTTAGTGAGAGCAAGAAGAAACTGCCACTCAAATCAATATTTCATGTCCATATATTTCTTCATTTGGTATGAAGCTCGTAAAGCTGCATTATAGACTTTTCAATTAACTCTTTACAAGAAAACGGTTAGCTATATCATAACTCAACTAATTATAACTGAAATGATTACTTTGTGACTGTATGTCTCTGTCTACTACTGTAAAGCTGCTTTAAAACAATTATTATTATTATTTTTATCCTATGACATTGATATATAATGCAATATATTAACATGTCATTATTTATGGGTGATAAACATTTACATCAAAAGTTTTAAAGTGATAGCCCATTTAACACATTTTGTAACATAAACTGTTAAAAATAAGTAAATAAAACTTTATCTTCAAAAAAATATGTGTTTTAAACAAAACAAAGACAAAACTGTACACAATAAACATTTATGATGATAAATGTTGAATAAATAATTACGTTTATTTTTATTATTATATTTCAACTCAAAGTAAATAGAAATCTAAATGCAGACCCTACAACTATTTTAACGCACACATATATTTAATCCAGACTACACAATATGAAAGCAAACAATACAAGCTGATCACGCGAGAGCCGTTTGGAACGAATCAGGTACTGTGAACCGGTTCGACCGAATCATTGAAAGGATCCGACTCGAACGAACGATTCGTTATTCGCTACTGCTTTCAGTATGGCTGGTGCATTGTGGGATCGAAACGAATTGCATTGTGGGTTGGCACGCCATCAATACTACTGTTTCATACTTGCGCGCCCTGTTCATTTTGCAATGATTGCACTAGATATTTCATAACCAATAGAGTGCTTTGAGAGAGCCTTCGAATATTAAATGCACAATGCCAAATTTTTGTGCCGCTCCGAACTGTACCAGGAAAAGCACCCAGTCCGATTTAGCTTTCTTTAGGTTTCCAAGGGATCCGGAGAGGTATGACTCTTTTTTTTTTTTTTTCAAAACATTATCACTGTCGTTTTGTGTTTTTTAAACATGACGACTCATATGAAAGTAATGCTTCATGGAGAAAGTAAACTCAGTGATGATTTGCTGAAGTGCAGTTAGTTGACACATAATACAACAAGGCTTCTCACTTTTAAAATCTAGCTTTTTAATGGGAAAGGAAAAGACAGCTTCTACAGTACGTTTACGTTTGTGTACGAATGTGTTTTTTGATTTGCTGCTCAGTTTTCTGCGAATAAGTGTTTTCTACAAAACAAAACCAAAAAAATGGTATGCAAGAAATGAGTCATTGTGTGTTTCTTATAACTTTATTTGCACAGATGTAGGTTGTGGGTGGAGAATTGTCGCCGGGCAGATCTGGAGGAGAAAACTCCCGATCAGCTGAACAAGCACTACAGACTGTGTGCCAAACACTTTGAACCAGCCATGATATGCAAAACTGTAACGCACTATAATTTGTACTTTTAAATATTTAATATTACTTACAGTACAGGAACTTCAACGCTTTATCATATTATTGAAAATGGCTAAAGCTGGATGGGTTTTGTTACTGTGTTTTTCAGAGCCCTTACAGGACGGTCTTGAGAGACACTGCTATTCCCACAATTTTTGATTTAACCAGCCACCTCGGCAATCCTCACAGCAGACATCGCAAACGCATCAAAGTCCTGGTAGAAGACTTTTTGCTCTCATTAAATTTCCTGCATTTGTTGTTAAGCTGCTTAATAACTGCGAAGTATTATATTATGTATCATAAGTGATAAGCTAATGAATGTAAAGGGATAGTTCACCCCAAAAATGTTTTTGCCATTAATTACTCACCCTCATGTTGTTCCAAACCCATAAGACCTTCGTTTATCTTCTGAACACCTATTAAGGACGAAATCCAGGTGCTCTCTGAACTTGCATAGGCCGCAACATCACTGACAAGTTCAAGGCCCAGAAACGGTAAGGACATTGTTAAAATAGTCCATGTGACATCAGAGGTTCGAGAGAACTTTTTGTGCGCAAAGAGCACAAAAATAACATCTTAGTTCAACAAAGCACCTGGATTTTGTGTTCTAAAGATAAACAATGGTCTTATTGGTTTATTATGTGATGAGGGTAAGTGATTCATGACAGCATTTTTATTTTTGCATGAACTATCCCTTTAACACTATAAATCAGGGCACAGTTTTTAAAGTGACACTTTGCATACCTGTTTTCCTCAGACAGATGAAGAAGTTCAGAAAATCAAAGAAAGACGATGTAAGTAAGATATAGTTGACTATTACACATCTCTGCAGAATATTTGATTCTGATTGGTCAGTTCATTTTTATTTTTTGCTGTCGCTTATGACAGCTCTTTATATCACTCTGCTCACCCTGGTGACTGATTAAACTGATTTCTTACTTAACCAATTAAAATTGTAGCTCTGAATGATCATTGCCTCTATTTCTTTAGTGGAGTCTTCAATTGAGCAACTGCTCTCAAAAAAAGACTGCGACGCTCAGGATGACAGCGAGAACGCGGACGACGTCCCTCAGCTGACGCCCGAGCAAAAAGACTTGAGAGAGTTCCTAAGGTCTTCCTTTGAAGTCATGGTTTTGATAGGAAGGCAAAACTTTCCGTTCAGTTGCAACACAAGAGAAGAGGAGGAGGAGGAACGTTTCTTGACTACAGGCAACTTTCAAGCGCTAATCGAGAACCGTATCAACGCGGGGGATGAATTTCTTCGGAGGCGATTCGAGACAGCGCCTGTTAATGAGGAATATTGTTCGGCCGTCCAGCAGAAGCAGCTTCTGGAGGTCTGCGAGAGATGCGCGTGCGAGGAGATCCTTCAGCAAGCGCGAGAATGCCGCTTCTTCTCCATCGTCACTGGGGAGTTGGTGGAGTTCCCCGAAGGAGAGCACCTACCCGTATTCCTGCGCTTTGTAGACCAAGCCAACACACTTAGAGAGGAGTTTATAGAGTTCCTCTCGTTTGAAGGAGAGGAGGTCGCTGTTGCTGAGAGGTTGGAGTCACAGCTGACGAAAGGATGGGGTTTGAGTATGGAGCACTGCAGAGGACAAGCGCATGCGGGATCTGGGATACTCGGCACCAAGATGAAGGTCATCGCTGCCCAGCTCAAGGAGAAATATCCCATGGCGGTGATCACACCAACTTCCACCTGCGCACTTAATGTTCACCTTGCTAATGGCATGCCGTTGACCGGAGTGCAGGATGTGATGTGCATTCTGAAGAAGACGAATGTGTTTTTTAAAGCTTCTCCGTTGCTGCAGAGCGAACTCGATAACGCTATCTCCATCCTCTGTCAGGGAAACCTAGAAAAAGAGAGCATTCTCAAAGAAGGCTCTCGATCCACCTGGACTGATCTTCATAACGTGTTCGAGATGGCCGTGGATTTGATGGAGCCGCTTCTGCTGTGCATGGACAGCATACACGACAACGAGGATCTGAAGTGGAAGGACCAAATCACCAGTGAGGCTAACGCCATTTCCGAGGCCTTGGCGGACTTTGAGTTCATCGTGACGTTGGTTATTTTAAAGAACGCGCTGTCTTTTACGAGAGCTTTTGGGAAGAACCTACAAGGAGAAACCATTGATGTGTTTTTCGCCGCCAACAGCCTGACAGCAGTACTGCATTCGCTACACGAGGTATCGGACAATCTCGAAGTGTACCACGAATTCTGGTTTGAAGAGGCTGTCAGTTTGGCAGCTGCAATGGAGATCCCAGTGAGAGTCCCGAGGTTGTTTCTTCGGAAGCAGCAGGCGGTGGAGACCATGGAGATCCAGGCGGAGTCGTTCTTTAAGGAGTATCTTACACTGCCGGTTATGGAGTACATCACGCAGGAGGTCAAAGAGATCTTCTCCGAGAACCATCTCAAGGCGCTCAAGTGCTTGTCTCTCGTCCCCGCAGTCATGGGACAGATGAGGTTCAACACCTCTGAGGAGACCCATGCGGACATTTACAGGAGCGATCTGCCCCATCCGGACACACTGCCTGCTGAACTACATTGTTGGAGGATAAAATGGAAGCACAGAGGGAAGGAAGTAAGCTTGCCGTGCACCATTCAAGAAACCCTCCAGCACTCCGATGTAAAGTTCTTTCCTAATGTTAATGCGTTTTTGAAGATTTTAGCCACGTTGCCGGTGCTGAAGCTTGATGGGAGTCACGGTGAAACCGCACAAAAACGTTTGCAGGCTTACCTCTCGGACACGGCGGTAAACCAAAGATGTAAGAATCTGGCCGTGCTGAACATCAATTATCATATAAAGACAGACCTAGAAGAAATGGTTCAGTGTTATTTAAAAACGTACCCAGAAGAAAGTAAGAGTGATTAACCGGTAAAACGTATAGACTCTCTTAAGTTCCGACTGCGAAAATCTTCAAGCTGGAAGTGTGATAAGTTGTGTAATTGTTTTGCATAATACAATGCAAATTGTTTATTTTCATGTGTCTTTCCCTTCTGGAGAAATATAGTACTATTTTTACATTTTTGAGGACCATCAAAAGATTCACCATGTACGCATCTTTGACTTCAGAAATCAGCTATTAAAGACATGTTTGTGTTTGTATAAACTGAAGTGTAAATAAAATGAAAGCACTTTTGATGCTGTCTTTTATAATGATGTTATTTCTTTCTAATGTCACAGGTATACACTGTTACAGCTACTTCGTGCTGTCAAAAAAATCAATCACACGAACTATACGTTTTTGTTTACACAATTTGTGTACTATGTATATTTCTTATGTATGTACAGTGAGGTCAATAAGTATTTGATCACCCTGTGATTTTGCAAGTTCTCTTATTTAGAAATCACGGAGGGGTCTACAATTTTAAACATAGGTGCAATTTCCGCTGTGGAAAAATCCAGAAATCGGATTGTATGTTTGCACACACCGCAAGAGGGATTCTGGCCCCCTCCTCCATACAGATCTTCTCTAGATCTGTCAGGTTTAGGGGCTGTCGCTGAGCAACACAGAGTTTCAGCTCCCTCCAAAGATTTTCACTTGGGTTTAGGTCTTGAGACTGGCTAGACCACTCCAGAACCTTGATATGCTTCTTACGGAGCCACTCCTTGGTTTTCCTGGCTGTGTGCTTT
>JAUMHG010000059.1:7511179-7524489 GCA_032359395.1 Enteromius anoplus
ATATATTAAAATAATAGTTTCTTCTTGTTCTGTCCCATAGGAATTAAAATATATTGTTAATTCACTTCCTCACAGTTGTAAAACTATATTTACTTACTCTTTTTAAAATGTCAGCAAGGCTTTTATTTTGTCCGTGACACGGAAACACACGTCACGACCTTCTCCATCCTCCCAAACAAACAAATTACCCGCGTTCCTGTCTGTCTCCCCTTCAGCTCAAATACATGAAGTTTTAGGTAATATAATTGTCCGAGCAACGAAGCAGTTTAACAGAACAGAGTCTAGTCACTCGATAAATTTTAAGACTATATTATTTTTTCTTTACATTAATGACTGAATGTGTGCGCGCGCTTCTGAGCCTCGACCAGTTAATAAAACTGAACTAACGTCAGCAAGTGACCCTTAAAGCAGCTCACTCTAACATCGCAGTAAGTGATTTAATCATTTATAACCTATCTAGCGGTATCAGGGTGTTGTTTGAGATTTGTTAGCTTGTGTATAGTGAAGTAAACAACCAGCACTCAACCTTGTTTATATTACGAGTTAATAAACGTTTGTTTACATCGCACGAGCATACGTCTTGTAGCTGTTTAGAAGGTTGTCATTGCTAAAATCAGTATCCCCAGTATCCGGAAGTCTTTTATTTATGTAGTTGTTTGCTTTCTCAAAGATTAAGATGGCAAAAAGAAGAAGTGTCTCTAAAATAATGGTGGCATGCGAATGGGCATCATGCACTTTCAAGAGTCAAAGCATGGAGGAGTTGAGTGATCACATGTCTCTACATCTCAAGGAGCATCTTGGGGAAGGAGATGCCATGGAGGAACTGGGTAAGATATTGTAATGCATTCAGAAGTAGATGAATCCCCTCTTTAATGCAATGTCAGTGGCAACATATTTATGTTAATTGGAGGATATTAAGATGGTTGTGTTTGACATCCTGTCTGTTATAGAGGACTATCAGTGTTTATGGAGGGACTGTGAGTTCCTGGCGATGGGAAGCCAAAGTGAGCTGATCGCTCATGCCCATTTCCACATCTTCCACAGCAAACTGAAATACATTGGGACTCAGCTCCTTGAATCCCACCCCGAACTGCCTAGTTGCACTCAGGATCTTCACAGCAGCAGCCTAGTCCCAGATGTCTCTGAGGGCTTCGTCTGTCAGTGGCAGCACTGTGATGTTAGTATTATAGCATGTCGACTTCTATTCCATATCTCTGAACCAAAAAGTGAACGTTTGCTGAAAATGATGAAGAAACAAACTCATCTACATCTTAGATTACCACCGGAGTACATTTGCAGCAAATTTGAATCTTTGGTTGGGATATTCCTTTATATAAGACATTATATAATGAGCTTGTCTGTTGTTGTTTTTTTTGCTTTATCAGAGTTCCTTTAATAACCCTGAGTGGTTCTACCGTCATGTTGACATGCACGCACACTGCACTGAGCTCCAGCCGCTTCCTGATCGACAGCAGGCTCTCTTCTGCAGCTGGTCAGGTAAGGCTCTTTCTGCAAAACGGGAATGATTCAGCAGTGTTTATAATATTCTTTCGTGAAATGCTTTTGCTATTTTTGCAGGCTGTGATGCTTTCTTTAAAATCAAGTACCGTTTACGCGAGCATCTGCGCAGTCATACACAAGAGCGGCTGGTCGCTTGTCCCACCTGCGGCTGCATGTTCTCCAGCAATACCAAGTTCTTTGACCATATCCAGAGACAAGCACAACCCGAAGGTCAGTTTATTTCGAGTACTTTTTCTTTACTCACTGACAATACAGCATCACCGATGTTTAATAATGTTCAAATGTCTCTAAGTCTGTAGTCTGTTTTTTTGCAGATTCTCTTACGTGTGGACATTGTGACAAAGCCTTTGCCAATGAGCGGCTGCTGAGAGACCACGTTCGTCAGCATGGTGAGTTAAAGTTTGATATCTCATTTAAACTGTATATCAATACCATATAAGTTACTGGTAGTTACATGCATGGATATATTTAATGTATATTTTTAAAGTGCCCCTATTATGCCATTTTAAAAAAAGGTTCTAATATTTGCTTTATGAGTCTCTTAAAACAGGTTTACGTGTTTAGTTTTACACTTTAGTTTTCTCCAAAAATAGATTTAATTTTACCCCATTTCTAAATGATTCGTAAACGACTCGTGTGAAGCAGTTCGAAGAATCAGTCTGTCTCAACCCCTCCTTCCTGTGAGCCCTCACTGCTGTGATTGGTCTACCGCTACAGCGTGTGACTGAAAACGAAACACCCATTGCCATAACTGAAAGACAGCGCAGGATACAGCATCTTCTTGACATAATGTAATCCACGTGGAAATTGTATTGTTTGTGGGCGGGGCAAGTTGTTTGAAGCATAGAACGTGGGCGGACATTATGCAAATATGTTACTTTGTGACGTGGATCCATAACAGAAACAGAATTGCTGATGACTCGTTTAGGCGAATGTGAGCGGACTCTTTTTTTTATTTTATTTATCGTGCACTGTCGGGGTCACAACTTTGCAGATAGTTATGTTCACGTACAGCTACATGACACACTGCATGAAAGATCCTATTTAAAAAATGCATAATAGGGGCACTTAATCGCTTAGCAGCAATAGTTTGAATTTATTGGATATGAAATTATGCATGCTTATTTCCTTATCTTTCATTTACATCATAATTAATTTGTAGAAATATAAAATAAAAAAAAGAATTTACATGGAATATATTTTACATTTTAATTTATATATAATTATCAGATTATGTTTACTAGCCAAAATGTGATGCATCCTTAAATTTAGGATTTTCCATCATCTGAAAAATGGTATTGTTGTTTATAGATGCTTTGTGCAATGTTAAGTCATATTTATTTATATACTGCATTATTCAGTGCAGATTGTTTCAAAGCAGCACAGCAATCAATTGTAATAACAGTATACTTTTGAATTATTTTATTAATAGTTTTAGTTTCATATATAGAAAAAGACGACTTATGTATATCATAAAAAAATAAAGATGAATTGCAAAACAAACAACAGCTGAACTCAAGAAATTTGTAAAAATACTAGAGAAAACTATTTGTCTTTATAAACCAGATGGAAAATAACAGTATTAATAGAGTCTTTATTCAGCTCAGTTTAGTTTTGTTCTCATTCAATAGTGTCAATGCATTTAAATTCATGTTATTGTATATTAAGTGTCTTAATTACACACTATGTATTCTTTCTTTTCTTCTTTCAGTGAATCATATTAAATGTCCTCTCTGTGACATGACATGCACCTCTCTTTCCACCTTGAAGATTCATATCAAATTCCGTCACTGCGATGAGAGGCCCTTCCCGTGTGACTTCTGTGAGAGCAGGTGGCTGCCGTTCGCACATACTCAGGGAAGTACTGAAGAATACATTGCTTGCATTTAATGGTTTATCTCCTTACCTTTAGCTTCAAGAACCAGCATGATCTGCGGAGACACATGGAAACTCACAACGAGGGAGCAGCGTACCACTGCACAGTAGAGGGCTGTGGCTACTCTTCACGCATGGCCCACACCATGAACCAGCACTATAAACGAGTACACGAGGTCAGCCAGCAGAGGGTGCTGTAACCACAGACATGATTCAGATTTAAGGGAACTTTTGAGTTGAGCTGTGGTCATAGTATTTGAGTCTGAACCATGATTATTAGTCGCTGGAGAAAAGCGTCTGCTAGATAATTAAATATATAAATGATTAAAAATAAATCAGACTGTCTATACTGAACTGTGAAATAAGTGTTTTCTTGTCTTTGCAAAGACAGACTTTGTGTGTATATATATATATATATATATAGAGAGAGAGAGAGAGAGAGAGAATTTCAAGTGTATAAACTACAGCTCAAGTCAAAAAAGTTTTTACTGATTAAATTCCTTTAACTTTTTTTTACATTTTTACCTTTATATTGTTTACATTATTTAAAAAAATTATAAATTTTACATTTACATTTTTAGATATTGATATTTTAGATATAGATGTTGATATGTGTAATTGTGTAAACTGCCTTTTTCACATACAGAAATATTAGTATTTTTATATACATGTTTTTGTAGTATGTATATATATATATATATATATATATATATAAAGGTATTAACCTAAAACTGTTTATCCGGAGTAGTTAGTTTTAGTTAACAATTAATAATGTCATAAAATAATTATCTGCCACAGGATAACATGGTTCCAAGGTATAAGTGTCATCTTTGTGACAAGACCTTCTCTTGGTGTTACACCCTCACCCTTCACCTTCGAAAGAAGCATCAACTCAAATGGCCATCTGGACATTCCCGTTTTAGGTATACAATTAATAGTATCTTAAAATGTATAAATTAGTTGCTTCTAAGCTATTCATTTGCCTTCACATACTAAAAATGGCTTGTTGAACAGGTACAAGAAGGATGAGGATGGATATCTGAGGCTCAACATGGTGCGTTTTGAGACAGTGGAGGTTACAGAAGAGTTGATTAAAAACATGGCTGAAAAGCGCACCCCTCGCAAGGTTTCTGGTTCAACCAGTCACTCTAAGGAACCCTTGCTGCATCCTGACAGTGGTAACAGCACTCCCCAACATTCTTCCTCACCCTCGTCTCCTTCCTCATCTTCTTCGACCTCAGAGCTCCTGGAGGGCACTGACTGCAGTGGATTCAAAGGCGATGAAACATCTGTGTACTGTGTGTTGAACACTGTGACAGAGGTCAGTGTGGATCCAGAGGAAGTGACTCAACCTGGTGAGCCATCAGGGGCAGTCAGAGCTCTGACTGCAGTGGCTAGAGGTCTAGGAATGGATGTGGTGTAATCTCATACCTATTAAATTCAGTTCTTATCATATATAACTGGTGTAAGAATACATAACCTGTTTAACTTCCAGAGATTAAACATTTTCCATTAGATCAATGTTTTTATTAACTAATATGCAAAGTTTAGAGGCTTTTTTTAGGTTATTACATGATCTCAGGTGTCTAATACATATTTGTACTTTTTTTTTGTTCTACATGTAGCACTATGACTGTTGTTTTACTTTTAACATAAATTTTACCTTTTGATATTTTTAGCTATGCAGTTTGAAACACTGGTTTTTGCTTATTTTAATTGTTTTATATATATATAAATGTCCATGAACTGTAAGATTAATTTTTGAGCCAAGGTAAGTAGGTAACATCTAATTTATTTGTGTTGAAACTTGTTGAATATTTTGCAAATTGTATTATGGTTCCATTGTTGCCTTTCTATAGTTGTAAATAGTTCTGTATTTTTTTAAGTCCTTAAGTTTTAAATATATTGTTAACATTCAAAAAGAACAAGTCGTTTTTTTTCAGAAGTCATTTTAATTATATTTTTTTAGACCAAAAAAAAAAATCATTTCCAACACTGTACATTTAGACTACACGTTATTTCACATGAAGTGCTTGATATACATAAGTCCGTCAGTTTCTGATTAAGCTCACCGGGTTTCAGTGTCTCTGTGTGGGTGCGAAACGGGTCTGTCTGTGAGAGGGGTCATCCTTCTCGGAGACCCTGACCGTGCTGCCAGCATTGGAAAAAGCGGGTGTGGTTGGGCGTGTACATAAGCAGCAGGTAGCGTCCTACTGAGTGAGGTGTAATGTGGGAGCCCTGTGCTTGGGTAAGCCGCCGCGAGGAGTCCTGGAGGCGCTAAGTGAGGATCCAGTGCAGTATGATGGATAGCCAACAGGCGGTTACGCTCACTTTCTTCTCTCAAGAAGACCATGCGCTGCCGTTCCTCCAGTTGACTCCTTTGCTCCAAGGCTATGGACTGCAGAAATGGCTCTCGTGGGTAAGCAGGGTGCCCCATCATGGCACGTTGCAGAGGGTCTGTTCTTATTAAGAGGTCCTTGCCCAAGAAGTCCCTACGAGGAAGATCTAAACCTCGGTAAACATTCCGCATTGACTCCCAGTGTTGAGGCGAGTAAGGCAGTCTCTCGGCTCCAGGGAATGGACCCATTCCCAGAAAAGGGGAGACCAGCCTAGTCCTGTCAAGACCAGGATGGCCAGTCGGGATTCCTATTGGCAAATGAAGAGTTGAAAGAGGTGAAGGGTTAATAGTAGGACCTCTGGGATCCTGCCACGGTTTTTCAAACACTTTCTGGTTTGCTGTAACCTCATGGTCCTGGTCGTCTCTCTTCTCCTCCTTCACTCTCACCTTGCTGCTCTTGGCGTGGGGTTCATACTCGATTCTAATCTTCTTCTCAGCTGGCTCCCAAGGTTGGCTATCACTGTTTGGCCGCTTGAGATCCTCTCTCTGTTGCTTGGGTGATGAACTCTCCTTTCCTGCTGGCTTTTCCTCAGCAAGTTGCTGCTGCTCACTTTTGATACCCTTTTCTCTTTTGTCACTTTGAATCTCTTTGTCTTTTGGCTCCACAGTTTCTTGACTTTGTTGCAGAGGCTCTTGGGCTTGAGTTTTCTCTCTTGCCTGCTCCTCTTCCTTGGGCTCATCAGGAGAGGGACTTTTGAAGGACTCTGTTGGTTGTTTGTTGTCCAGTGCACTATTCCTGATGGGGGACAAATGCCTTCCATTTGATTTCTCTTTTGCCTCCCTGCAATGATTGAAGTAAGTGATTATCTATTTAAACTCTTTACCAGGAGGTCAACTCTTGAATCAGGTAAGTTATCTAGGACCAGGAATGTCCAATCCTGTTCATGGAAGGCCAGTGTCCTGCAGAGTTTATCTCCAGCCTACCCCAGACTCACCTGCCTAAAGGTTCCTTAGATAATCCTGAAGACCTTAATTAGCTAGTTTAGGGGTTTAATTAAAACTGAAGCTAAACTCTGCAGGACAGTGGCCTTTCAGGAGCAGGAATGGACACCCATTGCTCAGGCAGTTAGCTCCTGAAACACATCAAGGAGGTCTACATAACTGCAGAAAAGCAATCTGTTCAATAACAGTTGCATGATCATGACTCCTTGGAAGTACCCAATTTGAAAATTGCCAGAACTATATGCCTATTTAGCAAATATGGCAAAAACCTGGTAACAAACCAGGTTGGGGTTGATGCAACTGAGCAACTGCCATTGAAGTGAATGCTAATGGATTCTGTTAAGATCTTCTTGATCTTGGAATCGCAAAATAGCTGGTACATACCGTTCCTTGTCATCTTTGTTGTCTAGCGAATCTCTTCTTATTGCTGCTCTGTCTGGGATGGAGGGAGCTCTCTCAGTTTCAGAAGGTCTTTGACACAGAGGGGGGGTTGGGAAGGATGAGGGTGTTTGGTGCAATCTGTTCCAGTTCTCCAGTTGTCCACTTGAAGTTGGAACCGTCTTACCATCTTTAGTCCCATGTGCTGCATTTGGTGCTGTAAATGCCCAAAAGTAATTCTCATCAGTCAGAGGAAGACTGCATTTTAAACCTACAGTAAAAGCTGTATCTTATCCTTACTTAGTGATGGGTTTCCTAGTCCTCCAAAAGCAGATGAACTCAGTGTATTTAGACCTCCAAAGGTGAGTGGCCTGTTAAGAGACTCTACACAACAACAAGAGATATGTGATTATAGAATTTTGAGGAGTAATGTTCATCTAATGATGAAGTCAGATGTAATCTTACCATGATGGGGGATTACACTGTGGAGATTGTTTGGGGTATGGGGTAAGGGTCCATAGGGCGAAATTGAAGGGTGTGTTGGACCTGACAAGACAGATGCAGATACTGGTAAGCACAGTCCTGTTTCTGTCAGACACTCTTTTCACTCTAAATCACAGGACGTTGCTCACTGAGATCATAGGGTTTATTAATGTTGACATTGGCAGTACCTTACCCTACCTCAATCCTGTCCAGTCCTGTTTAAGTGACAACTTCCTGCAGAACATAGTTCCTTCCTGCCCTAAAATACCTGAAAGTAATCCTTTAAGTAATCCTGAAATCTTTAATTAGCTAGTTTAGATGCGTTTAATTATGGTTGGAGCTGAACTCTGTAGGACACTAACCCTCTGGCTGAAGGATTGGACTACCCTAAAATCAATGGGAAGTAGCATGTTAATAAGAATACACCTAGTGTTAATCCAGAACCCTATAATCTAATTGGTTGATAGGATGTTGTTTCAGGACCAACAACTTGATGATCCAGGAACATCCCATTTGGCTAAATTACAGTTACTAGTGTGGATTCGATCCAGGCTGTAATTTGTACCTGTATTAGAGAGGATGGTGGAAGGACGGGGTAAATCACGTGGCTGCAGTCCCATGAAGCTCGAGCCGGGCGATCGATTTAGAAACTCGTGCTTAAACCCAAAATCTAATTTATGTGGCTCAATCTGCATCTGCTTCTATAACGCCAGGAATAGAAAATGGTTATGTTAATGACAGATTACTTGTCCAAACTAGATATATTCCACATTTTAAAAATATATATATTTTTTTATGTTGCACTTACCTTAATTTTTTGCTGATGATGGTAAACTTGCCATGCAATGTGAACATGCATTGCACACCACTTCCCAGGTTTCTGAAGAAAATGAAAAAACAATTAATCATTTGAATGAATAATTTACTAGGTTGATTAAAAAGGAGTTGAATTATCGCATGTAAACCTTACCTTTGGTTTAGGACACATGGGGTCAAGAAGCTTAAAAAAAAAAACATTACATTATTCTTCTAATATTTCTTCAATGATAGACAGGACAGCTGTAAATATTTGATGAGACACATGAACATTTATGGCTCAGATTTTGACCCATTAGAGAATCATTGCAACTGATGCTAAATGGAGACTTACTCTTGAGTCTTTCTGTAAAAGTTGGTGTGGCACAGATCCTGGTCTTGACACCACATCTAGTGGGTTGGACGCCTGCAAACACACAATTTGTATAATTTTTATCCAATTAAATTATTAACATGATCATGAATCGTGCCCTGTTTTTCAACAGCATACATGCTCTTCTACAAGTAAGTGTGGCTAGTCCAACCTTTACATTCATTATTATTCCTGGCCTTTAAAACAAGCTTTGGAAATGTGGGCCTGAAAATAAACACTGCAGAATCTCTTCTGAAAACTATAGAAAACGACAAGGCTTTTCTTTTCTTTCCTTGTGGGAGGTCATCTCAACTCAAGAAATATCAAGTTATTCACAGGCTTTTTTTAGCGTCGTCAATGCCTTTTAAGAATGCTGTGTTTCAAACAAAACAGAAAGCCAAGAGACAGAGTGGCAGGCAAACCTTGGGCTGAAAAGCTCCCTGGAGAGAGCTGAATGGTCCAGCAGGTGGAACCATAGGAGGTATTCCAGTCATTACTGACGGATAAGACGGGACCAACTAGAGGAACAGCAGAAAAATGTCATTAATGTCAGGAAACAAAAGTGTTCATGCTGATTTAGGACACAAAAGCATTTCTGTTCCGGCCTTTAAAGTTAAATCAAAATTGACTATTTAAGTAAAGCACATTGCTGAGCTTAAGTTTAAATCAAATTTTTTAATACATTTTTTTATTAAGATTTACTTTTGTTATTTTTGCCTTTATTATGATATGACAGATCAGAACTGACAGGAAGTCAGTAGAGAAATGGAAGGCGGGATCAGGAAAGGTCCACATGGGGGGATTCGAACTCGGGATGCCTGTAGTGCAGCACTGTATGTCGACAATTCAGTTTTTTTTTAAGCTTCTGCCACAGAATAGAAAATACTAAAGGAAATTGCAACTCTAAATTCTTCTTTGCTTGGAATTAAATATTTATATCTCACAATTAGGACTTGTTTTTGAATTGCAAAAAATTACAAGATAAAAATAACTTTATTTTATATTTATATATATATATATATATATTTTTTTTTTTTTTTTTATTATTATTCAAAAGGCAGAAACCAAATGAGTCACTAAAAGAACATGCAACTCGAAATACTTGCCATGATTTGAACAATATATAACTTACATTGTGTCTATGGAAGGTGTCCACTTTAGCGGGGTATTTGTCAAACTGCAAGAAAAGAGACTTCACTTGGTGACTTTGTACATTGAGGTTGGTAGAAGTTCAGCTGAAAGCAGTGATTATTATGAGCAGAAATTTAAGAGTATTTCTCCTCACTTGTCTGGCAGGGGTACGCACCAGTGGTGCTGCTGGGCTCGGCATGATGGACTGTGGCAATGGGGTGAAGGTGTGCTGATGTGTGTGTTGGTGTGTGTGCTGGTGCTGGTGGAACTCGGTGCGCAGGTAGGCCGGGGGAGCTAGAGCCCCTCCTCGATCAACAGTCTGGGAGGCCAGGAAGCGTGAGTTTAACTCCTGCCGCAGTAGATCATGATCTAGAAAGCACATGACAAAGTAAATCAGAGCACAGCTAGCAGACATGTGATTTTTTTCATTTTTCAGTCTGTATGGTGGTGTTGTACCTGTGTAGGGAGCTGTTACTGGCGCGCTGGGCACTGGCAGAGCACTTCCTGTTAGGAGGGGAGAAGGAGGAGGCAGGGCTGTTGTTGGGGCAAACATGTTGAGGCGTTTAGAGAGGGGGGTGATTACAATGCTCTTCTTTACTTGTGCTGATGCACTCCAAATGCACAAAAGTGACTACAAACAGCTTGTTCCTTCAGTCTGTCTTGGGTTTTAATTGTCTCCTCCTTGTGGCATTTTGCTTGTTGTTTTCTGCTCTCGCATTTGTGGCATTAGCAACATCAGCAAGACCTGCAGGTCAACAAAAATACAGAGTCAACACATGGCATACTAAGCCAGATAATTTAAGAATCCATGACCAGTATAGACCCTAAATATAGTAATGACCAATTTTACTTGTTTTATATATATTTACATTTTTCTGTTATAAATGTCACATTATGTTCACACCAATAAGCCTTCTCAGATTTCAAATAATAAGAAACATTTCTTGGGCATCAAATCAGTTTTTTTGGACTGTAATATAAAGTAATGATGCTGAAATTTCAGTTTGGCATTCACAGGAACAAAATACCATTATTTACAAAACTGTTATTTTAAATTGTAATGATATTTCACAATAGTACTCTCTTTCTTTTAGTGAGCACTTCATTAAGAGACTTTTAAAAAGCAAAGATAACAGTTCAAGATGAGTGATTTTTACAGCATTGGCCTTTTCATGCACAGCCATACCACTGATGACGTCGCTTTCTCCGTGACATATACTGGTCCCGCCCGGGGGGGGGAGCTAATAGCGAATGCAAATGTGATGAAGGGGTGAAATCCCTTAGGGATTGGCCCATCTATACAACCTGCAATTACCTTCTTTTGAACAGCGCTCATGCACATAAAGCAAAGCAGTAAATCTCTTTTGTGTAGAGCTGTCAATTTGGGCCTTTTCTCCAGTACTGCTGTATCTATAGTGAAAGGTCTTTTGAAAGCCCTTATAATGGATTGTTAGCTTCTCTGAGGGGTAGACCTCCTTTCGCGAACACCGGGGGTCCACGGAGGAGGGAAACACAAGGAGCAACTTATTCGCCTGAGCTGAGCTCCAAATCCCTTGTGATGAGCTGTTTGTATTGAATGGGATGACACGGCTGCAGGGGTCAATCAAACGTTGGGAACGTGGAGAAACGAACTGAACGCGATACTTGATAAACTTCCAGATCTGTAATGAGATGAACGCACAAGTCTCAAGGGAGGAGAACAGACTAGTCCGTAATGAGCGGTGTAGGCCACATGGCGGCATCGGCTACAGACTAATCGAGTAAAGCTAAATAATGAGCACACAGAGTCCTTAATAGAGCCTCATAATGGCGCTGGTATTTAAATCTAATTTGCATCCTGCTTAATCAAAGAACAGCGTGTGCTGATGTACCCTTCCGTCAGACGCCGCCATAACCAAGACACGAAACCGTTGGCTCGCGTTTATAAGACTGGTTTCGCTTAAACTGCTTGTTTTCAATTAGTGTCATGGCACGGTAATGCTCTATTTTGATGCAGGTCAGGAATTAAGCTAAGCCTCTTTTTGGAGCTGTCAGGCCACCAGCGAATTTGTCTTCCTATGTCAGTTGGCAGCTCCCATCCCCAAGCCATTTTTGTCATTCATCAAGCCCATTACTGGCCTAACCCTTCCAGGCATGCAGAAACGAATGGTCTAATCCCTTCATTCTCACAAAGACAAGATTAGCTGGAGGTTAAACACTCGTGTTCTTTAAATTTCGTCCTTGACAGGGTGCCAGGGGAAAGCTCTTAATCTCGTGAAGGAGCAGTTGGAGGGAGCTTTGTGCGCATACAAAAGTAGACGAGCGCGGCTCAGGCGGAGCGCAGGTAAGCCCTCCTAAAAACTCCTCATAATCTCCGAATCATGAGCGTGTTTACCGTAGCCCGTCCCTCTGCGGTTTCACGCTCGCAGATGGCGGGAGATGTCTCATAAATCATCCAGTGGCATCGAGGGCAGCTTGCGTTATTGCTAGGGCACAGTTGGCAAATGACTCAAACTGAGAAACAGTTGTTCTTGTGTGCTGACAGGTTCCCACGTGGGTTTTAGCTCGCGGCCCACTCAGCTAAGGTGCATCTGTTCGGCTGCCCCTCTCTGACACCTCAACAATCTTTGACCACCATGCGGTCGGAGTTCATCTGTGTGGGTTTGTGTCGTTGAAATGTGTTAAAACAAACACTCAAACTACGTTCGAAATTAGTCATCGACTGAAAACGGCTAAAAAAAGCTCCTACCTCTGTGTTTTTGGTCTCTCTGCAGCCCTGATACGTGTTAGGAGTCCACTGGAAATGTGTAATCTGGCAGGTTTAGAGTTTTCTCTGCTGCAGCGTTCAGCAGGCGTTCAACAGCTCTTGAATGAGACACAGGGGAACAGTATCTCTCTGTATTCTCAACTTGCCAGTCTGTCTGCAGGATCAGAGTCTGTGGTGTTGGGTATCACACAGACTAAGCGAACACTTCCTTTATGGCAGCTCTCTCTCTCTCTCTCTCTCTCTCTCGCTCTGTTTTCCAGTTAATACATCAAAGCAGAGAGCCAACTGGGTGGTATGCACAGGATTTTTTTATGCTTACTGTGATTTTTATGGATCAAATCAGTAATACGTGCAAGGTCTCCGCTATCAAAGTGGGATTGTACCTAGTTTTTGGTTAAATTATTTGGTAACACTTCATTTTAAGAAGCAACTCCGTTAACTAGCTGCATGCATATAACTACCACATTTTTGCCTTGAGATCTCAACAACTTATCAAAAACAGTTATCAAAAATATATAAAACTAAATATGGTGAGGATTTAACAAATATCAAACACGTTACACGCGCGGCAGGATCATTTGGTGGAGTACATCGCGTTGCCACTGAAAAACATTTCCTCTACAGCTTTATTAATCACCTTGTGATACTTCAATTATGAAATGACACCT
>JAUMHG010000059.1:7524589-7552228 GCA_032359395.1 Enteromius anoplus
TATATATATACACAGTACTGTAAAACTACTGTATTTTTCCATTGTAATATATATTTAGTCATTTTACGTTGATTAAAAAATAAACGAATAAACCCAAGTTTACTCAGAAATTCTTTCTTTCTTCCATTCATGTTTTGTTTTTTTTCTCTTAGACACAGTCTATACTTTGATGGAATGTAACCGAGTTGGAAAACTTGTACAGTATATAGTATACGGTAATCTCATTATCTTTGCAGTAAACATGTCCACGCCCTCGTGCATGTCTCTTCAGTTTTAAAGCTCCAAAACCAAACAGCTTGTGCAAAAGTGCAATTCCTCCCCCAAAACCTAATTTCATCTGCTACATACAGCATGTGACAGAATCAAGCTGTATTTGAGCAAGTCATCTCCTGTTATTACAATGTAATCCCTTTCCAAAGGATGATGAGAGAGGCCAGTTCAGGACACAGGCTAAGGATGTATAAATTGCTGTGAGCGAAACGACTGCGTTCTCCCACAGTCAGAACAATAGAGGAACGGTGTTCAGCATAGACCTGTTTCATTATTCAGCGCTCAGGTTTCGTTCAGTCTGGGATTAGTGATGGGGATGTAGGTCTCCTGATGCCTGTGGGATGTGTTGTACCTCCCCGATTCTGAGAAAGCGGGCCCTCGGAGCGCCAGTTAGAGACTCGGATCCTAAGCTATATAAGAGACACTTCACTAATGATAAAGGGCTCGTTGTGAGTCTTATCACAGCGGTCAGTCACGGCTGTAACGTGTGTGAGAGCTGGGAGCGCTAAAGTTGGGTAGTCAAAGTGTTTATTTGAGTTGTGCTGAAAGCTCCAAACACTCAGCTGTCTCGCTGATCTCTCAACAGCGCTGATCTCGGCTATACACTATCCCCCGATGCTTGGGCCTGTCCCGGCTCGGGTTACCCCCGCGAACAATGCCAACTCTGTTCTCACTGCCTATCTCACAGACGTCGTTGTACTAACATGTATACCTATGTCTGCACCGGGCAGGGGATGAACAGATTATACTGTGGCCTTGAATAGTTTCACTTATACTTTGAAAGCGATCATGCCTGTGAAATGCATTCGGGGCCCTGGATAGCCTACAAGCATCGCAGGAACGTGGAAAAAGCCTCCATCCGAGCCACTCACTGCACATCGGCCAAAACCGTGGGATGATGCAAAGACAGCTCTATGAAGAGCGCTTCTGTTATTCCTGGAAGAAACATGTTACGATTGTGAGTGGTGAGGGAAGCTGTCAACTTTTTGACAGCCGAGTGTTTGGGTGAACAGATTACTCGTATTAGCATTAACAACACACAACCATAACTACTGAAGGGTAAACATAGTCTAGTCTTATTTAGGGGATATTCAGTATGTTCGGTGAGGGAAATTATAATATTAAAGAAAAAATCTGAACAGTATAATTGTATGTGCTTTTTAATTTACACTACTGCTCAGACGTTTGGGGTCAGTATGATTCTGTACTATTTTTAAAAGAAGTCTCTTCTGCTCAACATTGCTGTATTAATATGAGAAAATATTGTGAACATTTTGTTCAATATTATTACAGTTTAAAATAACGGTTCTTTTAATATGTCATTTATTCCTGTGCTGGCAATGCTATTTATATATAATTTATTATTATTATTATTATTATTTATTTATATTTTTTAATATGCTAAATAATATTTTCTTTTATTAATGTTGAAAACAGCTGTGCTGCAAAATATTTTTGTGAAAACTGATTTTTTTTTAATTTTTTAATTTATTTATTATTATTTATTTAGTTTTCCTGAATAGCAGATTCAGAAGAATTGGGATCACACCATACAAAAAGATGTCAATTTGAAGATCATAAATTGCATTAATTTGTCAAAGAATGTCAATAATACGTATTTGATACTTAATTATTTTTAAGGATCATTACCAAATGGTTTTAATATTTTGAGAAATTAAAAAAATCATTAAAAATTTATCTTTAAGATTAAAAGTTAATCAGATGCTAAATATTTATTTGTTATTATTTATATAATTATATGTATTATTATTACTTCTTTTTGTGCAGTTCCACTGATTATTCAATATTATTGGCTAAAATTAAATGCCACTGCTTCATTACCACAAATTTTATCATACACTAAAAATTCACATCCCACTATCATAACAATTCGTATGGTAAACGTTTTCAAATTTTTCTGATCCTAACTGAAACAGTCTGTCTATAAATGCCATCAGAACTGTAGCGTTGCCTCCAAAAATACCCACCTTTAAAGGATTAGCAGTATGATGTGTGTCATTCAAGGAGGTAATGTCTAATTAAAAACTCAATTCTAAGAAGCATTTGGCAGAACGCTGAGAAATAAAACAGACCCTGAAAGCTGTCTAATCCCCCTATGATTGAGACAAGTGTCCTTTAACTCAATTCCATTGAGATGGCTTAAGGTTTAATAGGCTTCTCAAAACATTGCTGCACATCCTTCTGTAGTCTTAGACAGCCAATCAGATTTAGCAAAATAAAAGTTCTTTTAAAAGCAGTGCTAAAACACAAAATCTTCTTGCATTATGGGGACCTCCGTAGCAGTCTAACCCATGCTGACAAACGTACCAGACAGGAGCCTGCAAAGCCCCCGCTCTAACATAAGGACGTAAATTCCATTAACTATTGCTGGTGACTCTATGAAAGTAATCTGGTTAAGTTCTTAAGTGCCTCTGATTTGATTTCAGCACGCTTAAGAAACAAAAACTGATGGTGGTGAGTGATATAGGGAGAAACAATTGCGGTTTTCATGAATGCTTCATGACTTAAATGTGTGCCAATAAAAATAAATGCATGACTGAGAATGGCTTGTTAAATAAATCAGCAGGGCTAAAGTGTTTCTGGGCTGGCTGGCTGTGGAGTGACTGACTCTTTATCCAATTAAGTGGAAGATTACCAGCACGTACTTGGCCTGAACGCACCCACCTCCTAAGTTATCAAGAGGCTAATTGGCTGTAAGGATATTGTGTTTTACATCCTTGTACTCAATCCAGAGGATTTCCCATCATGCCATCTGCCCAATGCAAGTATAAAGTGTGTTTTAAACATTTTGTTTTCCTGATTCATCATATTACAGAATGGAAACATTCTTGATCTGCACCTAATTTCCAAAGCTGAGAATATATAACAAGCTTAATAGTCAAAGTAGACGTAAAAACCCCCATTAGAGATTCAATGATTCTTACTCATTGGAATACTGAGTGATGTGGTGACACTGTCGTTGGATAATTGAGTCTATCTATCAAGAGGTGTTAGATATAATGCTTGCTTGTGAATTATCATACAGGGAGACGAATAAACACAATGCTGAAGGCGTATTTAGTAATGGCGATGTTATGAAATGGGAGGTCTACGTACCTGCATTTGGAGGAGGGAAAATCTCTGTTTGTCAGAGCAACCTGCAATATTAGTAAGTTTCAGTAAAAATTCTGCATTAGCCATTACAAAAATACTACCACAAGAGGACACTGTTTCACCATTGCAAAACCTGACAAGCAGCTTCACTCATTTAAAGACCTAATGCTTTCAAAGGAAATGCACTAAAAATAATCATTGTTCCATGCTTCAAAACATGAAACAAACACATGGAATAAAATGAAAACGCAGGAAAATTTGCAAAAGGCTGCATTTTTCATAACCACTAATTATTGGCGTAAGCTATCCATTTCTTCCTAGGCATGGCTCACTTTTGTAGTAGTATCTAAACACAAAAACAGCCAACCCATTCCTTTTACTTTTTTTTTTCTATATTTTGAGAAGCACTTACCCAAAATCCCAATGTAGCGATGAGGCAAGAAGATCCTCTCAATATAATCCAAAATGCTGGCAATTTCTTTCAGCTATCCAATGCTTTTCAGAGTCACTCCAGTATCGGAACACAAAAGTATTAAAAAGTTGCTTCCTTACATGTATAAACATAAACCATACGTCCCTCCAAAACCTAGGAGGTCTGACAAATTGTTTGTTTTTCACCCTTTGAATATCAGGGCTTGATACTGAACATCCTGAACCAATCCTTTCCAGAAACCGAACCAGTATCCAGTAAAATCCTCCAAACACAGTAAACGTGAGGCTCTGAGCTCCTTCACCACCAACAGATTAAGCGCAAATCCACTCAAAGCAGGTTTTGAGATCCTTTCCAAAGAGCGTGTCCGGCCGCTTTCAGCTCAGCTCAAGAATGCTGCCTCAGTAGTGAACCAGTGCGTTTCTGTGATCCCTCCCTCAGCGGACCCTCCCACCGCCTTCCACACCTCCCTCCTCACCCCGGCGGCTGAACAATTGCAAACCTCTCCTCCTCTCTGCTCAACACGTACGTATAGACAGTCTAGTGATTATGGCCATCCACTTAATTACAGACCCAGAATAACCAGAGGGGACAGGCGACGGTCTCAGAATGCTGATGAGACGCTTCCACCTCACACCGAAATAAGACTTCGCTCTTATTGGGTGACACGTCGGCTCCAATTTATGCTTCTGTGTTGGTATGCCACCCCGCTTCATTTGTAGGGTGAGAAAAGGATGATATGATTTAATGCGGTGGTTGCATTTGTACCTGTCACAGCTTATTATAAACGCATCCCATAAATGTGAATGTCATGTCGAGGAGTTCTCGGCCGGGGTCAGCCAATCGCAAAGCTCCTCGCCGGACAGAACGGTTGTGAATGTCAGCGGGAAAAGGGCACGGCGAGATGATAAATCACAAGACGGGATATTATCACAACAGATATATCACGTAATTTATTAGAGGCGTCAACACCCCCATGGGAGGAGGCTCATAAAAGCTCCTGCGCTCTTCAGCCTCATGTCTTCCGTTGCTAATGCGGTGTCCTCTCTGAACCGGGGATGGGCTCTCTTGGGGAGATAGAGGGAGACTTCAAAGCCTGTGGCCCACCAGGATCGCGGGGAGGTCTCATTCAGCCATGCCCTTGTCGGGCCTGAGGGAGTTTCTAATTGCATTTCACAGGCCCCAAACAAAACAAGGCCTTGTTCAAGCTGAAGTTGGTCCTCCTGCTGGGACGAAGCTGTGATTTGCGACTCCCCAGCGGGATGTGGATCTTCAGCTTCCTTCTTCTGACTGCACGCACCGGGACGCCCATAGGTGGATGAATACGCAACACCTTCTTCTCCCCTCAATCTGTGGAACTGGAGGAAAATGTGTGGGCTCAAGTTGAAAAATCAATTCAGACCTACACCAGAGACTCCGCATTGTATGCAGGCCATCAGATATCATCAAACAGAAGAAGATTAGGGGTTTTCTGTCTTTCCAAATAAAAGCCAATATATTTTGTATTGGTTCTAGCTGAGTCAGATGTTATTGCTGTGCTTAATTATCCTGACTATGGCGATTTGATATCTATTCATGACGACTTCAAACGAGAGGCATTATGATATACAAGATACATTCACCATTCCATCTAATTATTAAAATCAGACAGTTTTTCTTGCAAATAATGCTAATTCTTGTTCGTACTTCTGAAAAAAACTTGAGAACATTTGATCCATATCTAGGTAGCGAACCTAAATTTTCATGAACAAATAATAACATCAAACATCATTTATTTCTCCCAAACTGTACTTAGTTCAGGATGTGGATTTACATCGCTACATTATCTTTTGTCATAATCTAATTTACACTAAAAACATTAAAAAGTGCAGAGCATTGTGACTGATTAAGCATGCTATCACAGATTAAGTTTCAGTTTCCAAAAAACATAATCATATATTACCATCGCACAGTGTGTATGACTAACAAAAAATAGTAAATCACTCCTAAATTGCATCATTATCATCATCAAAGGAGGAAAATCGGAGACAGATGTGATTACTGAAAATGAGATGTGGGGGCTTTTATTAACTCAGTGCTCATTCTAGTAAGTTCATTCTAAATCATTTTGTGTAATTCTGACTAAGAATCGGTTTACGATAGCGTATGTACATCTGTCCCAGTGTTAGCCCCATCCCAAAACCCTACAAAAAAAATGGAATGAAGAATGAGCACACGCAAGTTTTCCGTCTGTCTTTTTTTAAACACAGAAAGATTCTTGCAGACTCGCCTCAAAGGCAAAGTCATTAGTGCCGACTTGGCCTGATTGTTTTCACTGATTTTCTGTCTGAAGGAGGAGTAAATTGATGCCTTAGCCCTTCAGCTCCAGTCTGGCTATTAATTTCAAAGAGCAGGTTTGGCCCGATGGCCCTTTGAGAGAAAGCTGATTTAACTAGATCATTTTTAATGGGGATGGATTCCTTCATACTTGCCCTTTGGAAGAGCTTCTGTCCTCCATAACCACTGGTCTGTAATGGCAAGCTCCTTCTGAGACTATTACTAAGGGCCAATTGGCCTTGAAATGAAATACATAATCTTAATGTACTGGAAGATGGGCGATCCGCTCTCTCATGGAATGGAGCGACTCCACACCGCAGGAGTTTTTCAGTCCATAAACAGAAATGCTGTGGGAATGTGGCGCTGTCAGATCAACGTAGGCTTCCCGAGCGGGCGTACGCAAACTCGCATGACAGCCGCTGCTATTTCCAGGGAGAGATAATCAAAGGCATTTGACTTGTGAGAGCCATGGCGAAATAGCAATATTCTTGGATTTCAAAGGGTGTCTAACCACTGAAAAGGGTTCCCATTCGCCCTTTCATTGGGATGACACAATGTTGCATCTGCCCGGCAAGGGATAAATTAAGCATGTGAAAGTTTTAGTGAAATCCCCATTTTCCAGTTAATCAAATCTCCCCTAATCAAATTAGGAGCTGTAATTCCCCAGGATGCGTGTGACAAAAGGGCATTATTCCTGCCTTTGGAGCCGCGAGAGAGAAATCAGCGTGAGGCCATTCCCCTCTGCTTCAGTGGCCCTGAATTGAATTGCTCTTCCGACTGACCCGAGCGCAAGAGGCAGGGTCGAGGTAAACTTTGGCAGTGTTTGAGTTCCCAGCTCATTAAAGAGCTGCCTCTGAGGCCACCTCCAGAGACTGTTGAGCCATTCATTAATGAGGCACTTGTGTAATTTTCCCTGGACATCTGTGACGAACAGACTCTCTTCCCAATGGCGCACAAAAAACACCTCGGACAATGAAGCTCACGTTGATGGCTTAGGGAAACAACCAAGGTAAAACCTCTTTAAATCTGTCGTATAAAATCATCTCCGACCTTACAAAGCCATGGCGATCACCTGTGAGAACTTATTTTCCATTGAATGAAAAGTCTTGAAATTTGATTGAGCTGGGAGCACAGAAAGTGCCCTTTTATACTCGTTTAGCAGGGCGGTAAATAGGCCGATGGAGCATTCGGATGCCACTTATGAAGTGCTCATAAACGATGTGTACCTCGCGGCTTTGCACAACAGCTTCCTTCCAAAAGCGATTCATATGGCAGCTAATGAATATGCCACTTTAGCCTTCATGAATTGTTCCTTTCCGTTCAATGCCCCCAGTGTTAACACCTTTTTATGCGATTCTTAACACCTACTGCATTGCCTCTCAAGGTCACTCTGGCTGAACGGAGAGCTGGAGAAAGCCGCACAAAACCTGAGAGGCTCAATTCCTATTCATTTGTCACATTTGCATGCGTGCCTCTATACTCCATCACACAAAGGCCACGGTAGCTTAGCCATTGCCCCCAACCAATTACAAATGAGTCCATTAAGCTGTCTGCATCGGGCCCAGCCTCTTCATGGTAATGGCTTGTGAGATTTCCATCATAATCGCCGAGCTCCCACTGCAGTCATGAGTGCAGATGGAGGAGGAGAGTGGGTAAAGAGCTATCAAACGGGGCAAAGTGCATTCCTTCAGCTTTGTTTATGTGCAGGCGAACTCAAAAGCCAATGCTTTCTTTAGGAGTGAAGCTTTTAAAGATTATTGCAAAATTCTCATGTCATTTAAGGAGCTGCATGAGCAAAAATTCAGGCCTTGATACCAATCGTTATTTTATATATTTAAGCATGCACTCTATGGATATTCATTTTGAGATTTAAGAAATATAATATAATATTATAAATATTAATTTTTATTTAATATTCACTTATATAATGAAATTAACCTTAAGTGAGATGGCAGCAAAGAAAATCAAAATGTAAAAAAATAAATAAATTGCTAATATAGTGCACATGCACATCTCTAAGATATTCTCCTGTTAACTATTATATATATATATACTTACATTTTGATGTCAATATAAAAACACAACCCAATACAGATTATCTTCATTAATCACATAATAATTCTTTATCCTTTTTATGCATTTATAGATCATTTGTTCTGTCAAATCATGACAATTGTAGAAAAACTCTGAAGCAGATGGGATGTTTCTTGTGGTGTCAAATTATTTTCCCTTTTTGGTTCCAAAATTAAATGGCAGGGGGTGATTTACGCACCTTCTCTATTAGCGATCTTGGAAGAATAATGTGAACAGCTTTTATTACATGCTGGTTGTTACTCTGACACCTAATTTACAAAGTCTGTTAATGTCTAAAGGGAAATAACAAATCATTTAGGCCAGACAATCAATCCCATAAACATGCATTTATCAAGCTCATTTGTGAAGCCTGACCTAGTTCTTTCATGTCATACAACAGGACGACTCTATAAAGGACTATTCAAAAGCGGAGGTAAATCACAGCCCATAAAAAAGGTCTCTGCATTTTAAAGCAACCATGACCCTCAAATATATATCATTATAGGATTTCACATAAAAAAAGTATTATAAAGCAAGCACACTATCCAGCCGCCTGAGAGGTTTTACTGGTCCACTAAACGTTTTTAGATGAACTATAAGCAAGTCGTGACTTACAGGGATAGTTCAAGCAAAAATATTGTTTTGGACCCAATTGACTTTAATTGCATGGGCAGCTGAAACATTCTTCAAAATATCTGTTTTTGTTTTCCACAGAATAAATAAGTCCTATAGTGTTTGGATGACATAACGATGACAGAATGCTCATATTTGGGTGAACTATCCCTTTAAACACCAACAGTTCCCAGGTAACTGATGATTGTCAACCTTTAAGTTTACAGCTTGTGAACCTGCAACACTATTTACACGAGATACAACCATTCTGCAGCAATAGGACCCCTCACAACGAAGTTAAAAACCTATTGCTCCGCTCTCACTATATTTCAAAGCACCGTACTCTCCTCAACCGTTACATGGTGAGAGTGATTGCAGCAGATCACCTTGAGGACATCTAGCCCTAATGTAGTGCCCCAGTAGTGGAAGACCATGAAGAAAGATGATAGGACTTCAGAGGTATTAATCACCACGACAGTGAGAGGCTCAGCCCCCAGCCACCAAGGGCTCAGGATAAGCTCGTAAAAATTGCATGGCCCTCCACAGGGCGCTCATGTCTTACTTGTTTATGGCAGCGAGTCCCAGAGGACGTGGCAGTGATGTGCTAGCCTCTAAACCCACGCCGTCAGGGATGATGTATGGCCATCATTACCAGAAAATATCACTTCAGCCGACCCATGATCTTGCTCCGCTAAGGGTCATATTATCCATGAAGAACAAATTATGGTCCCCTCCGCACATTTAAATTACTAGCAAAAAAAAAATGCTAGAGCGGAGATGGTGATATGTCATCTGTGACAATGCCCCCCAGTGTAACTCAGATAAAAACCCACCTGAGAAATCATCGTCCTAAAGGATGCGAAAGTTCACTTGCGCTCGCTGTCAAGCAGAAGCAAACATACAGGAAAGGTTGTGCACTTTAATTTCCCCCCATTTGAGCAATTAGTATTTTTACACAACAAAGACAGTCATGAAATGGAATCTTCAGATTGTTATGTTTATCATGAAAGCTGGTTCCTAATATAGAATTAAATAAAGGTTAATTGCAAGGTAACATATCTCACAATTCTAGCATTTTTTTCTTGCCGGTTCTTTTTCCCCCATAAATATTTAAATCTTACAATTTAAGTTTTTCCTAACAATTCAGATGCTTTTTTCTTGCTACTTACTGAGAGTTTATTTTTACCATCCTTGTTTTCTCGCAGAAAATTCTCTCTCTCACAATTCTGACTTCTCAAAATTCCTTTTGTAGTTTATATTTTACCATTCTGAGTAATTGCTTGAATAAGTAAAACATTTAAATTGCAAGATAAAAAATTGTAATTACCTTTTTTGTTTTAAATATCAATATTTTTATGTTGACAAAACAAAGTTCTAATTAGTTATTTGAATCTAATTAGTTGTTATACTTTATAAACATAAATGTTGTTTAAATATTTTTTTTTAAAATTTACTTTCAATTGAAAAACAAAATACTAGCAATAACAATTGATACTCTTTCTGATATTGTTATGAATATATGCAATTTTCAATGTTTGATGTTTGTGTCTGTAAATAATTTGTTATATTCATTAATATATCCTTGACTTCTCCATGCTTAAATATCATCAGATTTGCCAACTGTGCTTTAAACCATTTTCTAAACACTCTTTTCAGTGTCCAATAGTGTTATATATATTTAATATAGTGTACATTTATTACAATTATGGATTTGGCAGACACTTTTATCTGAAGCAACTAACTTACACTCAGGAGACATTTTTATTTGCGCTTGCATTCCCTGGAAACTGAACCCATGACCTTGGCAATACTAACACCGCGTTCTGCCAGCTAAGCTACAGGAACACAACCTTAAATCCTGAATATAAAAATACACATTCTCATGATATGCATTATGTTTTCTTTTACACACCTGTGAAAGATATACATATTTAGGTAGAATCACTTTTTTCATTCTTGCTGTCGTTTTTGAAAGCTCTTATGTATTCTTTTTGCTAAATGCCAACACAACATTGATTTGGATTAATCCAATTTAAAGAAAAATCTAATATTTAAAGAAAAAAGCTGTGAATATGGCATGATGCATATTTAGGATTTCAGCACCAGTAATGGAGTGTCAGTGAAGCAGTATTTTCTCGATATAAAATACAAATTTAGTTTAAACGGACAACGTTCATGTTAATTTTTAATGTAAATGTTAAAACTGCATTTCTACTGATAATATGTGAACACTGAATAATACGGTTTACTAACCTGCCGGACTGGACCTTTTGTTCGAATGCAGGTCCCATGTAATGTAAAAGAATGGACAATTAAAGGTACAGCAGCGTGGCCATTCTCTGCATTCTCTTTGCCTTCGTAAAATGAATCCCCTGATAATTTATAACCGAGGAGAAACAAGCGGCTGATGAATAGTATCCATTATCATGCATCATTTACTGTAATAACAGGCTGCTATTTCCATACAAGAAATGACAAAAATTAGTTTCGAATTTCGCCTGTGGATGTTGGGAAGAGAATAAAGGAGCTTGTGAGTTCTACCACCCAATATCAATTTCAAGGTCCATTTACTTCCTCATCCCTGATCCCTGCCACGCTGAACAGACGGAGACCCCTGAGTGGGCGCATATGGCAGAGGGCTGGGAGTCCACTGGAGCTGGTAATGATGGCAGCGGTGGACTGGTCCATCACCGTGCCAGCGCTGGGGCTCCATTGGCACAGAGTAATTGACAGCCATGAGCTTCCCTACAGAGCTCAAACACCGCCGCCTGCTCTCTGGCACACACTCCCTAATTCACACACGCAGTCTTGGCTGCTGGCTCAGCAGGGGCAGGCCATCCAATTTACAGCTCTGTCCAGCACTGCCCCGGGAGCCATCTCCAGCCGGCCCAACAGAGACTAATGAAGGGCTCCTCCAGCACCTCATACATTATGGAGAGAGCAGAGACAGATCAGGAAAACACTGTCAACACACTCAGCTTTTCTGAACGGAAAGAATCAATTGGGTTGTTGTGGGTAACTGCTCCCCTGCTATGACACCGCTCTCCATTACAAACGGTGGAGCGCAAACGAGATATTATTTCTGGCGCTCGTTTACTTGTGTTCCAAGTTCAAATTTGCTGCACTGCGTGTAATACCACTTAACGCTTCGCTTGCACTTACCAGCTCCGAAAGCAAGAAGATGCTTCAGCTTTCCAGGTTATGGTGTGAAATGATCCTTCCTGGATGATCACCTCTCTTTTTCTGTTAATCTGAGATTCATAATCAGATATCCTGCCTTAACGACTAAGTAGATCTGTCTACATTAGTATACGAGGACTTTATGTATGATGGAGCATCGCTTCATTCTGTTCATGCATACTTATGAGAGCATAGATCACACGGGCCCACCGCTGAGCCTGCCTTGGCATGCTGTTACAATGAAACAAATTGTATTCTGCGATGGCTCCGCATGAGTCTTGGCTTCACTAACGTCCTTGGGATGCTTACCATCTGGCAGTCCCATCACTGTGTTTAGATACGCCGCATTACAAAGCGAGGCAGCACATAATGCAAAAAAAAGAAAAAAGAGACAGTGTTATCAGGTATTTTACCGAAATGGTGGAATGTTTATAAGTTAATAATTCAATAACATTTGGGCCAGTTTTGTTATAGTTAAAGCTAAGCCAGTTTTGTTATTGTTTTTGAAATAAAGCAGAGATAAAAACTGAATATAAATATTGAATGAAGAACTGTAGTAAATAAAGAGACATTTTATTATGCAATTTTATAACTAAAATAAAAAAGGTGAAGTTGCTAAATATATATAAATAGAAAACTTAAATGCATAGCTGGTAAAACTTAAAAGAAAAAGAAAACAAACGAATTTTAAGAAGATAAAAAATAAAAATACCATATAAGAATATTAAATAAAAACACGTCATTGGACCATAATAAATCTAATAATATAGCAATTAGCAGGATTTTTCTAGTTTGATATTTGGCATAAGTGGCTGTTTTTTTGGGATCACTGTTTACATATATAATGGCCTGGTTTCAAAGACAGGGCTCAGATAAAGCCAAGACTAGTTCATAGTTCAATTATGCCATAATTAGAGGTATTTAAAAATAAATAAATAAATATATATATATAATTGATGTACATCTTGAGACAAAACAATCTTCGTAAGGGGCTTGGCTTAAGCCTTGTCTGTGAAACCAGGAGAAAATATTTGTATATTAGAATAGATTAGATTAGACAATCTCCTCTATTTTTTTTCCTCAAAGCTGCCAATAAGTCACTTGAAATACCTACTGCTTTCAGTGCACGTGTTTTTTTTTTTTTTAAAAGACCCTTGGGTTGTTGACTAGCATGGTCAAATTGGTCAGAAGGGGAATTGCTCAGAGGTGAGTTTGCCTCTCATTAAACAATTGACCCTTATTTGTGCCCATTTTGGCGAGGCACTGCTGCAGAGGTTGGGCCAGGAATCAGCCAGGGTCATCCATCAGTTTTATGGCAGGTGGCAGGGGCTCCTTCTGCTCAATGTAGTGGAAAGCAAGGCTTTAGTACCTCTGGTTTCTCACTGAGAGAGATGAAGACAAAAACAGTGGTGACAGAGTATAGAATTTCCAAGGCTGATGGTCACGGTTGACACGTCAATATAACTCTGTGCGTTCTTTAAATCTGTTGTTGCGCCACAGCATTTCAGCCGCAGTGCAGACAAGGATGGTGTCCTTCACAAAAGAAATCCTGTCTGCTCGATTTTATCGGCTTCACAAAATGGCGTCTGCAAATTATTCATGACAGGTGAGAACTGTCACCGCGTTTAACACCCTGAATATGAGCCGATGTTTTCTGACTTCCGTGGAAGCAATGAAATCCACTGATGACAGCTTACTTGACATTTACACACTCCGATTCCCATCCTTTAATAGCTACGTTCCATCTCCCTGGGGTTTGCCAGCCAGGCCGACTGATAACAAACCTGTCAGGAGGGTTCACGAGGGATATGAATCCAGCGCTGGCGGAGAAATGATGTGTTCAGTGGAGGAATATGGAGACTGACATGAGCTGCACACCGGCTTAGTGACAGATGATTTGTTACACCGTGCGCTAAATGGAAGTCGCCACAACGGCTGATTAGGTCTTATCAGGGCCGTTTCGAGCGAGCAGCTTTTTCATTTCACCTCTCTCCAAGGAGCCACCATCAAAAGAGATCACAGAGGTTTCCTCAGCGAGCCTGTCAGCTCAAGGTGAAGCCGAATGGGGGAGGATAACAGGGATGAGGAAATAAACTGCTGTCTCAGATAACATTAATGCTCAAGCTTCACGGGTGACAGTTACCTGATAAAACATTATCTCAGCCAATGAGAGACAGGACAAGACAAACACGTCCCCCCACACACAGTTTTTCTAATACATTTGGCCAGATTACAGCAAAACGCTATTCATCTGTGGGTCGTTTTGCGACTCTAGAGATCCTTTTTCTTTTTTTACAGGAAAGGTCACCCATCTCTACCACCCATAATACTCGATGGATTATTGGACTGTGGTTCTGTAATAGGATTGGATTGGAAAATATTTCAAATGAATTTCAACTGAATACTATTTTAATTACTATATTCTATATTTTTATGACATTAGACATTCAATAAATAAGACACTAACAAAATAAGAAGAACATGATTTAGGCCTGTTAAGTGTCACAGACACACTAGGCTCTGCACCTGGCCAATCACAACGCTCCCTCTCTCCAGAATACTTATCGTCCACACCTGTCACTAATCACCAACTTCATCAACATCCGCATAAAACCGCACACTACAATGCAATCATTGTCCGAGCTCATTTTCACTGAAGTGGATATTCCTAGTGATACTTACCGCTAATACTTACCCCTTTGCTTACCTCCTTGTACTCCTCAGTATCTCTGTTTCTCCCAGGCTCCCAGACTTCTCCTTTGTCTCTCCTGCGTTCCTGGATCCTAAGTTGTATGTGGTTGTCTCATCGTCTCCAAATTGCATATATATTATCTTGTTTGTCAGGAGCAGCTTTACAATGGGCTGAAACCATCTGGAGTCCCACAGTGAGTTACAGCACACATACTGAAGTTTTCAGACATACGGACAATGCAATGTTATACCATCTCACTTAAGGTCCAATGCCAATTCAAGATTATTTTCAAAAATTTTGTCCATTGGTAGCCGTAAAGAGGATGGAATGCGCAATCTCTGCTGACCACGTTTTGACAAGGACTAGAACCCAATCTACGTCTCATGCTGGCAACCCACGATGACGCCATAGGATTTGAGAAGTTCATTCAACTGGCTGTGTATTGCTCAGTGTTCCAGCCCCCTTAAAACTCTGCACTACTTCGATTGAAAGCCCCTAGAAAAGCAGTCCATTAACATCCCTGAATGCTACGCCCCCTTTAGAGATGTGTTTTTCCCCAAGAGAGCTGCCCAGTTGCCACCACATTGACCATGGGACTGCGCCATCGATCAGCTCCCTGGTGCTCCAGTGCCCACCGGGAGGATTTATCCTTTCTCACTCCCAGAAAGTAAGACCATGGAGATGTATATTGAGGAGGCACTTCCACAAGGCTACATCCGCCCTTCCACTTCCCCTCCTGCTTCAAGTTTTTTCTTTGTGGCCAAGAAAGATGAAGGTCTGAGACCCTACATATATCATCAGGCTCTTAATAAGTCCACAGTCCTTTTTAAATACCCCCTTCCACTAGTTCCTGCTGCCATTGAGATTGTTTACTAATCTGGACCTCCGCAGTGCTTATAATTTGGTGAGAATAATGAAAGGGAGATGAATGGAAACTGCCTTCATTAGGCAGCAAACTGCCTCAAACTGCCTACCGGCCACTACGAGTATCTCATTATGCCATATGGCCTTGTTAACGCACCCTCTGTGTTTCAAAATTCCATGCACGAGATCTTCACAAACTTGCTCCACAACTATTTAGTAATTTACATTGACAATATCCGGATCTATTCCCCAAATATGCACAAACTCCTGAAGCCTCTCGAGCTTTCCAGACCTTTAAACATGCCTTCACCACAGCTTCTCTCCTCGTGCATCCTAATGCTCAACTCCAGTTTGTGGTTGAAGTAGAAGCCTCCACCACTGGCGTCAGGGCCATCCTATTCCTGTAGCAGGGGAATCCTCTTTTCAAGAAGACTCAGTCTGGCTGAAGTCAACTATTACAACAGTAACTGGGAACTGTTGGCCATCAAGCTGGCGTTAGAGGAGTGGCAACACTGGCTGGAAGGTTCTGTTCACCCTTTTCTAGTACTCACTGATCACAAGAACCTCCAATACCTTCATGACGCGAAAAGACTGAACCCCCCAACAGGCCCGGTTTGGCTTCACTGTTTCCTGTCATCCTGGTCCCAAGAATGTGCATGCTGATGCCCTCTCCAGACTCCATACTAAAGATCAGGAAAGTGAAACTCTTGAAACCATCCGGCCATCCCTCTTTGTCAGTCCCATCCAGTGGACAAACCCTCGAGCCAGCACCCCATAAACCTTGTCACTTTACATCTCCAACTACCTCCACAGTACAGATTTCACCCCACGTTCCATGTGTCACTGTTAAAACCTTTTCACGATCTGGTTTTTGTTCCCACAGAGCCTAGCCAGACTGAGGAACTCCCTCCTCCATTGATCGTGGATGAAGGCACGATCTACCAGGTTCAGGAGATTTTAGATTCCCGGCGTCGGGGTGGTAGATTGGAATATCTAGTTGACTGGGAAGGCTACGGACCCGAAGAGAGATCCTGGGCGCTGAGGGACGATGTCCTAGATCCGGCTCTCCTAGACAAATTCCACTCCAACCATCCTGATCGGTAGAGGGAGACCACCGCGGCGTCTGAGGGGTCCCTCCTCGGAAGGAAGCACTGGAGGGGGTACTGTTACAGACACGCCAGGCTCTGCACCTGGCCAATCACAATGCTCCATCTCTTCAGAATACTGATCTTCAACACCTGTCACTCATCACCACACACCACACTGCAGTCATTGTCTGTGCTCGTTTTTGCAGAAGTGGACTAACTCTTGGCAAGATATTCTTGGTGATACTTACCGCTAGTACTTACCCCTGTGCTTACCTCCTTCTGCTCCTCAGTATTTGTGTTTCTCCCAGGCTCCTGCACTTCTTCTGTGTCTCTCCTGCGTTCCTGGATCCTATGTTGTATGTGTCCAATGCTCCAACGAACTAGTAAAGACATCTCCATTACAAACTACCTTTCCCTGAGTCAAAGTATCATCCACTTTTGCACTTACCATTACTCCTGTTCTCCTCTGCTTACCCACTGCTGCTGTAAATAAATATTATTGTGCACTTACCGTTTGTGTCCCGTACACTAGTTCACCGAAACATCTAAATTATGTCGTTAATTTCTCATGTCGTTATGAAACTGTAAGATCTTCAATCATCTTCGTAACCCAAATTAAGATATTTTTGAGGAAATCCAAGAGCTTTCTGGACCTGCATAGACAGCAAGAATATTAACATGATCGAGCACAGAAATATAGCAAGGGCATCGTTAAAACAGTCAATGTGATCTCAGGGGTTTAACCGTAATTTTACAAAGCTACAAGAATTCTTCGGAATAACTTGACCCTGAGTTACCATCTTCAACCATTTTGGAGAAACCAGAATGTAATCAATGTAATGTGCATGTGTTGTTTACCTTCACAGTTTTTACTGAATGTAACCAATGCTGCACGTCATAACATATTTTGTTAACCCCGGAACAACGTTTTATTCCAAAACATTTTTTTGACCATAACTCTACACCTTAACCTAACCTTACCCATGATTAATGCCTAACATCATATTTAATGACAGATGACTGATACTAATGTACGAGCACCAAACACTGATTGTAAGCCTGAACTTCACAAAAACTATAAACTAGTTCTTTAAACTGATTGGTTAATCACAATGTTGTTCCAGGGTAAGCAAAGATGTCGACCTAGGAATACGTCGAACTCAGCAAAATCAGGTTCTGGAACCAATGCTATCGAGGTTCAGTCGCACTTAGACTGCATCAGAAATATTTTCATTTGCTTTAAGATGAACAAAGGTTTGAAACGTCATGAGGGTGAGTAATTAATGACTGAATTATATTTTTTGGGTGAACTATACCTTTAGCATCCACATCAATGAGTAAATAACGTTTGGTGAACTGTTTATCATAAGTGTGTGCTGCCAACAGTGTTGCCAACTGCTTTCATTTGAAAGTAGTTAAAACGGGTAGCTAAACGTAACTAGATGACATCACTAATCTATAGCTATAGCTTGTTATCTGAATGTTCATTAGCTGGAAGAAATGGTTCTCAAAAGGCCCATTCACACCAAGAACAATGACTACAACTAAAGGTATGTTGACATGACAACAATTGTGCTAAAAATGGAAAAGTTTTGATTTAGCTTTTTAAGTTTCTTCTACAATGTCAAAATTATCCTTGTCCACACAGATCCACAAGAATTACTAAAAACAATTTATGCTCAATTGTGCCGCTTAAAACCTGAAAAGTCTAAACATTTAGATCTCTATCTATTGGCTAGCTGGAGTATGGATTATAAACCCCACCCTCTCTATGTAAACGAATGGGATGTAAGCCAAACTAAATAATCAAAATTCACTACAAAAAATTTTTTCCCAAAGATGGTGTCCTTATTTTGGATAGTTCTTGTCTGTGTTCGTTGTTTTTTCTTAGGATTTTTGCTTTTAGTTAAGACTTTTAGTCTTATGTCACTTGTTTCTGAATTAACAAACGAATCGGTTGAATGAACGATTCTGTGATGGACTCATAATGACTTGTTGCCACTTACTGGCTAACTATGCCACCACCTTAAGTCATTAAAAACACTGGGGGGAAAAAGTTAAAATAGCATGCAGTATCACATCAATATTTCAAATGCTGTCTCTAACTGAGAATCATCCTGAACAGCCATGAAATTCTCTCAGAGTGAGCAGATGGTCCTTCGTATATGCAACATCATCCACGTATTGACTGACAATTCAATCCAGATGAGACCGCATTAGACCACAAATTGACATTTATCACAAAGACTGAATCCCCCTCTTAGTGGTGCAATGATCTGTATGATGGGCCCCTCACAAATCAATAGTAACAATAATGATCTTGTTACACAAATCCGTATTATTGATGAATCTTAAATCCATGAAAATGCAACTTTTGGTAGCCTCTGGAAAAAAATTGTACATACACTTTATGTCTTATATGGACCACTAAAGTTAAGCCAAGCAGTGGATATATGAAGACAATCCACGTTTGCCGGTCTGTTCTCATTAGGACACCTTGGCTCAGCCTACACCCTCAAAGTGTATCTGTTTACCCATGGATCTCGTTTGATGAGACATAAGGCAGTAATTGGATGAGGCTTGTGATCAGATGTTCTCTTGGGGAAGCTAATTCCACTCTTTCTGACCTGCCTAATCTTCTAAGACCAAGCTGGGGTTAATGGGCTGCTTTTCCCCCACCAACTGCTGAGGGGTGAGTAGGATATTCAGATGGCTGTATAGAAAATGCTGTATTAGAGCTCTGCAGAAGGATGTGACAGTATAAGCTGCACAACACGATCCATGATAAAGTAATTTATGCATGAGTACTGGACCGCAAGTGAATAGAAGATACATTTTCATGATAAGCTGAGCAGAGGTCATGCGTAAATGGATATCATATAGCTTCCCTTCTGACAAAAATCGTTAATCTGACTGTAATAGTTCCCATTTACTGGAAAGTGTGTTTTTTTCCCCTCTCCACAGGGAGGTAGCTAACAAAACATATTTTAACAGAGAGAAAACACTTTTGATGCTGCCTGGGATACTATACATGACGTTTTTTCAGATTCTTTTATTTAAGGGAAGAGACTGGGAACGCTGCTAATTTAGTAGTGCAGTGGGAAATATTTCAGACTGAAATTAGTGTTTAATACACTTCTAATATATAGTTTTTTATATTTAGTATGATATTTTGTTAACAACATAAGACAAACACTTTAATGAGCAAGAAGTTAACAACGAGAAACTTTATGCAATAACCATGTTGGTTACAGCCCTGTTTTGTCTAGATAGGCGTCTTTTTTGTAGCATCTTAAAGCACAGTGTTTTAAAAATGTGAGCTAATTTTGAGACCTTTACCTATTTAACTAGTTATGTCTACAGGGCCATTTAAACAAAATTTGGTTTTGTATATTTTATTTAATTTAAGAACAAATTAATTAATTGAGCAAATGGTTCCCTAACACACTCATAAAGACTACTTTATGATTACTTTATCAGGCCAACTACTGCCATAATGATATAACCTGCACAAATGATTACTAAAGAATCTCTACTTCTAAATCACAGCTGATTAATATTCCTCTGACATTTGCAAACCCAGACAAAAAGAGCGATGCAAACAGCAAAAAGTGCCAGTGCTGTTAGACTGCATCAGAGCTCTGTATGAGCGCCATTCAGTCAATCAAATCCGAAAGTGGGCTGCAATATTGGTTAAAATTACTTTAAAATAAGACAGAACAAGGTTTGAAACAGGTAAACATAGCTAATAATCAGGATGCAAGCTAAAATTTTATAAATGCAAGCTAAAATAAATGTATAGCTTTTGTCATGCTCTAAAAAAAAATTCTGGTAGACATTGCTGAAACTATAAAGTAACTTTTTAAATTTCTTTTCACCCTCATGTTGTTCATCCAAACCTCCATAAGACCTCCATTCATCTTTGTGTGGCAGTACTGAGGAAGGGGGATATGTATTGCGCATCTTGTCAGTAAATCCGGTTTTGTAATCAGCGGAAAATTTACTGATGAGCAGCGCAAATTTGGGTTCTTTATCAGCGTGATTTTGCGCAGCTCATCAGTAAACAACTGCTCTGCGTAGTAAATGCCGTAGTAAACTGTGAGATATGTAAACTTGGGATTACAAGAGGTGGAAAACAAACCTAAGAGTTTGAAGAGGAGAGAGAAAATGCTCTCTGACAGTGCGAAGGCGCAGGACATTAGAGCTAAGATACCACAAATTAAACTTTTTTTTTTATATATTACTGTTGCACTAAAGTCCAAAAGTGAGGAACAGTTATGTTATTTATACTTGAAAGTTCAACTTCCTCATAGAAGTGCTCTGTTTGTTAACAGAGTTTTATGTTAAAGTAAGTTGAATTAAATAAAAAATTAATGAACATCCTGTATCTGTTTCTTCGGTCTTCTTTATGCTTTCTATATGTATTATAGAAGTATCGGATCAGGAGTCTGTATCAGCAGATACTCAAAATCAAATAACTCTGACTCGGACTTGAGGGCAAAAAAAACCTGTTTCCATCAAATTAACAGAAACATCTGTAAAGAAACAAGAGTTACATCAAAAACTTAAACTAAAAAAAAACAAAACAACTAAAACACAACAGTCCAAACGCTCACTGAAGCAAGTCTTAGAGTCAGAGTTCTCCAACAGCGGCAAAGGGAACACTTATCACCAGCAATGGTATAAACAATGTAATTCCGTTGTAAACCAGCCCTTTAAAAATAGTAGAGCAACTCAGAGCCGTTAATATATTCGGTGATCAAATAAGACATGAACATGCATGGCTGAGATTCCGTTGGACAACAATTAATACAGGCAGTCTAAAAAGACTTAAATTCAGAAAGTTAAATTTAAGGCCTCAAAAAGCCTAACAAACACAAGTTTAGGTCTTAAATTGAATTTACCCAAGTTTTAAAATTCTTACCTTCGTTCATTTTGTTAATTGTGCTCAAGCGTTGTCCGCCGAAAATAAAATATTAAAACGCTGTAGAACTACTAATAAGTTGGTGGTTTTGTTTTCTAGTAGGCTACGTGATGACGATAATCCCATTGAGTGATCACTGCAGGTATAACTCCTGTAAAGTAGGTGGCGGTATGTAACCCGCCAATAAAATGAAGGAAGGCTACCTGCCCGCTGAATTCGTGCAACATTAAGTCAGGGCTGTGGTCAAACGCATAGTTTTCAAAGACCATGGGGAAGTGTGTGTTTAACATGACTTGGCTCGATAAGGGCAAGTTTTGCAGCTGGTTACAAGCTGTCCCCAGCAGTAGATATGAAGCTCGGGACATTGGGTGTGAAGGCGCTCGAGTCTCATGCCAAAGCGTACAAACACCAGCTTGCCATGAAAAACCTTCAGCAGAGTCAAACCATCTCAAAGTTCTGTTCCCCATCCCAGCTGCCTAGGCCTACATCATTGTCAATGCCTGGTCCCTCCGGACTCCAAGGCAATAACGTTACAGCTTCGTCGAGTCGGTCTGATCTTCGGGCTACTTTCGGATCCATTGAGACTTCAAAATCAGAGGTACTTTGGATTCTCTAAAACATATGTCATATAACAGTAACAATAATATTAGTGACGTTTTCCAGGCAATGTTCTCCGACTCAAACATTGCTAAAACGTTTACGTGTAAACCGAACAAGATCGCTTATATAGCAAGATTTGATATAGCGGACTTCATCAAAAGTGATCTAATTAACATATTTAGCGCACTTTATGTCTTAATGTTCGACGAAAGCTTCAACTCATCCACCAAATTCAAGCAGCTAGACCTCCACGTTCGTTGCTGGAGCAATGAGAGGTGCGGTCGAGATGCATGGGATCTCAGTTCATGGGACTTGGGACCGCGCAGGACCTCCTGAAGCATATCGAAGTAAGTGATGGCCTACTTTACTGATTGGCCTCGGACGAATATACTTATCAATTTGTAAGTCTGCATTTGAACATCATGTCATAGGCCTACACCATCTAGAGGAATATGCAAAAAAATGTAGTGTGCTATATTGTGTAAAATGTGTATATCATCCTATGGTCTATATGATTTATAACATCTATGCAACATTGTAGCCTATGGAAATAGGCCTAATTATTTTTTCAGTCGGCATAGTTTGCACATGGGGTGAAAAAGAATAGTGCATTCCAGATTCACATTCATATTCAGCCTGCCAGTTTTATATTCACATTCAACATTCAGCTTTCCATATGTTGGTTCCATCTACATTAGTTCCACTGAGATAATTGATAGGCTAGATAATGTATAGGGAGGTTCAAATATTAGCCTACTTAAATTTCTTTTAGATGCTTTGTTAAGAACTGTGGTGAGAAGCTCCTCAGCCTATGTTTAATTTCTGTTCATTTCTTTCAGTAATGTAGCCATTGTTGAATATCCGTTTATTCAGCTGCATCAGCTCCCTACTAGAAGAAAGGTTGCAGTTTAGCATGTAGGTGAATGTATACATGAATATAATCTTTCTCACACCTTTTTGTAGGGGGATGCCATTGTCCAACAGTTTGAATTGTTCCTATCTGCTGAGGCAAGGAATGAAGAATTCCTTGCCTTCCAGCTATTTGAGAGACGCTTAGACACCTTCTTGCATGAGAGATTAAGAGGTCTCTACCCTGCTGCTCTGGGTTTTTGCAAAAAAGTTACTCCTCACAGCTGGGATGTCACTCAGGTCCCCCTTACCAAGGAACTTATGGCATCTGTGGGTGCAGCCCGGTCAAAATACAGACTCTTTCTTTATCAAGAGCGCATCAGAAAAGAAAAGGAATCTCAGAGACAGAAAAAAAAGCTGGCTGAGCAGTGTCTTTTGGACCTTAAGAAAAGAAAGACAAACTTAGAAGATGTCTTGTCAGGGAGGCAGATGCACTAGAAGAACAAGCTGAGGGCACGGCAGGCTCCAAGATGGCTCAGCTTCTCTCAAAGTCCAATGCCCTGAGAAGGGCACACAAAGAAAAACTTGCAGAACTGAAAGCCCTTGAAACTGAGATTGGTGTTAAAGGGGATGAACTCAGACATATGTAGGGTTAGGTTGTATGTACCAGTGTTGTGTTTGGAATATGGATATCAGAAGTTCAGTATTTTTATCTGTTTTATTGCTGAGTTTCTTTGATATTTTTCTCTTAGTGTATCAATAAAAACTAGAATGTTTTAAGAATATCTGGGACAATTCTAATGTTTCTATTTACAGTATGTGTCGTGTTGGTCTTAAACTTCACACATAATGGTCTTAAAAGGTCTTAAAAAGGTCTTAAATGTAACTAACCGAGACCTGCAAGAACCCTGTAACATTCAAAGATGAAAACGAAAAGAAAAACCATACAAGAAACCATAGGAAAAACAGCAGCGCGTTCTCCTTTAATACCGGGTATAAACACTTCCGCATTCGGGAAACACGTTGACAAAGACCAACTTAGCGCACTAAGAGAAAAGAATTTAGTTAAATATTAATTTCTCTTGTGAACAAGAGGCAGCAGGATGATTACACTTACCAAAAACGGCTCCTCGGGCCAAACAAAGTGTATAGTAAAACATTCAACGCACTGTGAGAAAAACAAACATAACATCTCCATTAACCAAACTGCCACCAACAAAAAAAAAACTACACACCGTCTGCACCAGTGGACTCAATATGGGCGGCCCCAGTCATGGCGCACACCAGGTAACCTAACTCCAGCCTTAAATACCATCAGAGACACCTCAGATATGCTAAAGGTGGGTGATCACATGCCAATAAAATGGAATTACATCACCCACCTTGCCACATTTGGAACACATATATTAGAACATAGATATTTTTGATGACATCAGAAAGCGGGAACTGACTGTCTGTCAGTTCAGTTAAGGGGGCTGCTTCTGTGGCAAATCTAGGAATAAAGTGTCGGTAGTAACCGACAAGCCCAAGGAAGGTTCTTACTTGCTTCTTGGTTTGGGGCTTGGGCCAGGTGAGTATGGAGTCAATCTTCCTAGATTGTGTTTTAATGTTTCCTCTTCCGACAGTGTACCCTAGGTAGTTGGCTTCCTCTTGGGCTAGTGAAAACATTTTTGAGTTTGCTGTTAGGGATGCTGTCCATAAGGTTTATAAGACCGCATCCAGATGGTGAAAATGTTCCTCCCAACTCCTGCTGTGGACGGCTATGTCATCTAGGTATGCTGCAGCATAAGGCTGGTGGGGTTGGAGGACTCTATCCATGAGCCTTTGAAAGGTTGTGGGAGCCCCATGGACCCCAAAGGGAAGAACCCGGTATTGGAAGGCCCCATCTGGGGTGGAAAAAGCGGTCTTTGGTTTGGCTTGAGGGGTTAGAGGCACTCACTGGATGAGATTAAAACCAGTACCTTATCTCCTGGGTGAATTTCTCGAACCTTTGCCCCTCGTTTGTATACTCGGGCCTGCTGTTGTTAGACTTGTTGCATGTGTTCCAGTACAACCCGGCCAGACTTTTTTCATTCGATCATGTATCTGTTCCACGTACTCAACAATAGTGTTATATCGTGAAGGCTGCTGCTCCCAGCTTTCCTTGGCAAGGTCCAACATCCTTCGTGGTCCCCACCCATAGAGGAGCTCAAAAGGTGAGAACCCGGTGGAGCTCTGTGGGACTTCTCGAACAGAAACAAGACATATGGTAACAACTGATCCCAATTCTTTCCATTAATGTCTATGACTTTTCTCAGCATTTATTTAAGGGTTTTGTTCAATCTCTCGACAAGGCCGTCAGTCTGTGGATGAAACATGGAGGTTTTGTGTTATTTTACCTTCAGTTGGCAGCAGGTCTCTTTCATCACAGTGGACATGAAGCATGAGCCTTGGTCTGTAAGGATCTCATCGGCTATTCCCACCCATCTAAAGAGCTGTAACAGTTCTCTTGCCACAACCTTTGAGTTGGCTGACCGTGGTAGTGACAGTGGTATCGTCTCTGGAAAGCAGGTTGCGTAATCTAGAATGACAAGAAGATATCTGTGTCCCCAGCTGTACTTTGGCAGGGGCCCCACAATATCGAGTGCAATCCTGCTGAAAGGGGTTTCAGTTATGGGCAGATGAATAAGTGGATTGCAATATGTTACCTTGGGGCTATAAAGCTGGCACACAGAACACTGCTGACAATAGTCTTTGACTGCCTTCTTTATGCCAGGCCAATAGAACCGTGTGAGGATGCGCTCATAGGTCTTCTCTGACCCCGGGTGGCCTCCCAACAGGTGAGTGTGTGCCAAGTACAACACCTTAGAAGTATATGCTTTGGAGGAAAACAACTGTCCAAAAATTTCCCCTCTTCGCTAATCCACCCTATGTTAAAAAAAATTTGTGGATATGTCAATTTACTCACCCCCTCTTGTAGTTGGCCCTCAATACATTGTGCACTCCTCCATGTCTGGGTAAGTACCGTATCTTGCAGCTGGGCAGTGCCAAAAACCGTCCCAACTTTTCCCCCTCGAGTGACTCTGCTGGGGGATATTCAGTGAACTCTTCGTGGGATTCTGAGGCTGTGGCAGTTGAGTTGGAAAGTTCTTGCTCACCTCTGTCCTCCTCTGGGCTGGTTTCTTCTGCATCAGTCATCTCTTCAGGGGTTGGAGTAGCGTGGTATTTAAACGAACGGCGCAGCAGGTGGTGAGTAAATGGCACTGGAGTCTTGAAGAGTTGGTGGTGCTTATGGGCATGAGCCCTTCTCTGCCTGGCCAATCCTGGGCCATACGTCCCTCTCTTCCACATGTGAAACATCAGAACCCAACAGGATTTCAACGGGGCCCCTCATCTTTCCAATTTCCTTGAGCTCTCAGGATTCTAGCTTGAGTCACTTCAAGGTTTCTTAGGGGACTCGCTGTCTGGTTTTGGTTTCCAGGAGGTGGCTTTGTTTTCTTCAGGCTTCAGCAAGCTCACGGTCACCTGATGATTTTCCAGAAGGGCAATCAGCGCCTCTATGTTCTGCGGTCCCTGTTGAGCCACATACTTCTAGCCATGGACTCGCTGTGCCTTAGCAGGAAGGCTAAGCCCATATTGGGCAAGAACCGCTCTCTTAACCACCTCATAGTTTGCTCATGGTTGGTGAGATCCCTCCTACTGGGTGGCCCTGTCCTTGTTGCTTGCTCTGAATAGGTTCTCTGTGGTGCTGAAGGTGTTACGGCTGCTTTGTGGGGGACCATGCCTCTTCCTGGCCTCCACAATATATATATAAAAACACACACAATTTTTTTATTATATAGTAAACCCTCTTTATTTACCAAAAAGGAAAATGTTTAAATGAAATCTTTTAAAAAGACAGGGTTAGATGTTCTTGTTTACTGTTTTTCATACTTTTATTAGTTGTGGAAAGACATTTTTAAATAAGTACAGAATGGCATTGATTTTTGTATGTTTTTTTTTTTTTTTTTTTGACTTTATTTATAAAAAATTGTGTGTTTTTTTAATTAGCATGCTTTTGTGTTTTGGTACTGAAATTGGTACAGAGAACCATGGATTTTCACTGGTTTTGGTACTGAATACAGAAATCTTGGTACTGTGACAACACATGCCAATTGTATAAAATATCCCGGAATCTAGACCAAGAGGGTAAGCGTGTGCACGCGAGAAATTAATGTCTGCATCGTGCATCTTAAAATGCGCGCATAAGACGGAGAGGAAGTGAGAGCGATCGTGCGTGCTTGTGAACAGTGTGTGTGCCTGTTTATAGCGCATTCTAGAAAGAGAGCATCATGATTGGTTTACTAAGCAAAATAAGCCAATCAGCTCTCAGTGCGGGCAGGCTTTTATTTATTTTTCCCGGGTACCGAAGTTATCAGTCCAGCGCAGCCTACGAGATCGTTGTGGCAGAGAGAGAGAGAGAGTGACTCGTGTGTAAACAACATAACAAACATTGCAATAGTTTTGAAGAAAAAATCTACCCTTTCATTAAACCAGAGAAAAACTTTGAAAGGTGCCATAGAATGGAAAACTGAATTTACCTTGGCATGGTTGAATAAAAACAGTTCAGTACATGGACATAACATACTGTGAGTCTCAAACACCATCG
>JAUMHG010000059.1:7552328-7566245 GCA_032359395.1 Enteromius anoplus
ATAATATATATATATATATATTTATATATATATAAAAATCACATAACATACTCACATCCATTAACTCAAACCCAAATGTAAAACTTTTTCTACTTTTTTTTTTTTTCAATTCAAAAAATTTGAGAATACTGTGATGGCACCTGCTTGAGCCTCCTCAGGTGAAGTGGGAGGAGTCAGAGTAACTGAAGAGATGCCAGTATCTCCATGGACCATGTGACTGTGCTGACCTCCTGAGTAAGAGCCCGAAGAGGTAGAAGAGCTCACTGTAGCCATGACCGGGATGTCATACTGGGCCACCAGCACCAGGCTGGCTGGGTATACCATCCTCACACCAGCTGCGGCACACGAATGATTACTTGCACACATATAACATTAATTGAGATAATTCTCTTAATATGTTCAGCTGACTTACCAACAACAACTTCAACAGCAGCCAAAGAATCGTCCTCCCAGTCGAGGTCATCCATCTTTTCTTCCGTCGCGTCCTTGGTGTTGGGGCCTATGGGATAGAACTGCTTCCATTCTTCTATCAACTTCTGGGTCGGTGGATCTGACAGCTTGAACGACTGGCCTGTCAGAGTCCCACTCAAACCGTACGGAGAGAGAATCACTGGGGGAAAACAGGCAGTATGTGAGATACTGTGTCTATGTAATTGCAAGTGTGATACTTCCTGGTAAAGTTCGCTTTGTGGTAACCTGAGAACATGAGAACGAGAACTGCTTAGGGCCACAAAAAAAAGTCATAAAACGAAAGTCAAGAGCTCTGTCAACAATTCAGCTCATACTAGATCTGAAACAGGACATTAATAAAGATCAAAGGTATTTCCTTTTAAAGGGTCACGCAACATGCTACTAGATGTTAACATGTGTCTATTTTTAGCATTTTTTGTGTGCGTTTCCATCATTTTTAGTGTATTTTTTGAACGACTCTCCTGATATATTTTTATGGCTATATATTTTTACATTTTATTTCAGTTTACACTAGTTTCATTTTTTTCCTCGTAACAAATAAGTTCATTTTTAGTTTCAGTTATCTGCAATAACCCTGATATACTTAATATACTTAAAGTATATTTTTAAACCATTAAACATTTTTCCCTATGACTGTCATATGCATACATTTTAAAATGAATTCAATTAAATATTTACCCATTGTATTCTCTTTCCTGTCACTTTTGATCAATTTAAGCAACCCTTGCAAAAGAACAAAAAAATTGTATTTCTTAAAAGGGTAGCTATAATATATTTGTATGCAGTTTCTCTCAAGCAAAACGAAACTGACTGGAGCACAAACGGTTGCATTATCTCCACTCCTCCTCCCACAACTTCCGAAGCTTTACACACCTACAATTACACATTATTCAAAACTGTGGTGAGATCTGACCTGTGCTGATACAGGGAGTTTCATGACACTTTAACAAACCAAACACAAGGCAAATGAAAGCCTGCCATGTCTTAACATGTGCGCGAGCAATAAACATATTTACAGTGCAAGAGAGTTCATATAAGTTTATGACAGGTTAATAAAGTGTATTGTTAGATCACGTTGCAATCATAGTAAAAAAGCACTAGCTACATCATCGGGCAATTTCCATGTAGATAAGCATTACTTTAGAGGATGTTTGGCTCCATTATTCAAGACAATAAAAAATGAAGGGATAATAAGAATGAGTGCACTTGGCATTCAACATTATTGCTTTTGAAAATACATACAACAGGAGTCTAACATTAGCGTTAGAGCCCTTGGGGAGACGGTTAATGAACTAACACAAACACAAGCACAAGCCCTGTGAACGAGCTCTGCCAAAGTCAATCTTCAGCCATTACAGTGAGAACAACTGGAAGAAAAAAAGACTAATGAAATCAATCAATCTGCCACTGCTAGCCACTTATAATGCAGCACAACAAAGCTTCAGATAAAGAGGTTTGTCGTCGCCTTTTGAAACAAGGACTCTTAATTCAAGTTAAGTCCTACAAAAAAACGTGAAATGACAGCGAGCTATCAACCCATCAGAGCTTAATTCGTATTTAACCTGGAATAACAGATTTTCCAAAGGTGGATTAAGGTTGATGCATTTTGTTCAGGGTAAAACATACTGTTCCAAGCGGTAATGCAAGTCACAAGCTTGTGAACTCAGCACCCTGGAGGGAACGGTGGTGATGTAACAAAGCTGAAAGCCAGAGAAGTACTGAATCTGGAAAACACCTCATCAGGGCCACACTGAGATAATGACTACCACAAGAGAAGCAGCGTCTCGGAGGTGTTAACATAATGTAGGCCTGTGCCCTTGAGCTGAGGAGAAAACATGTGTTTGCCACCAGTCTGACTGCTGAGGCAACGACAAACCACAAAAAAAGACAATAGAACAAAGCGGAAGGCCTGCCATCCTTTCATTTTCAACACTAAAGCGTAAAATTGACTTTCAAGTATACTGTCATTATGTGCTTCAAGGTGAACCGTTTTTGTACATCAGTACAACTGTGGCTTAATGTGAGTCAATAAAAAGAAAAAAAAATTTAACAGCATTATAATGGTCGCCGAAATTGTTGGCACCCCAGAATTTTTTCAATAAAATCAAGTATTTCTCACAGAAAAGTATTGCATTAACACATGTTTATTTCCTTTGTGTGTCAACAATTTTGGCCATGACTGTATTAGGTGGCCTTAATAATTATGCACTTGCACTTAAATAAACCATTTAGTACAATGCACTTATTGTGTATATATTTTTTAAATATCTGCATGTAATTACATCTGTAACTACATTTATAACTACACCTTAACCCACCCTATCCATACCACCAAACCTGTTCCTAACCGTACCCATATCCCACCTAGTAGTGGTACATAGTAGTTAAGGCCACCTAATATAAAGTGTGGCCAAAATAACTTCTCTATTTTTCAATTTTATTTGAAATGTTAACTCATTTTTAACAGCCATTATTCCAGTCACATGAAGTGTCACAAGAAAAATGTCATCAATTATTAAAATGATCATCAAAAATGTCATCAATTATTAAAATGAAAAAAAGTTTGTGGAAACCAAATTCTGAAAAAAAATAAAATAATAATAATTCTGGATTCATTCATTAATAGACAGTTCAAAAGAACAGCATTTACTTGAATTAGTCATATTTTATATCATTATAAAATGACTGCAGTTTTACAGTCAATTCCAATTAATCTAATGCATCCTTAAATAAAAATTAAATAATAATAATAATAATACAATAAATAATTAAATAAACAATAAAATAAAATAAATATTTGAATGAGATTTGCTAAAAAGATTGCTTTACAAATTATAAGTGTTAATAAAATGAGCTTTAGATCAGGGGTGTCAAACATACGGCGTCCAATCCAGCCCGCAGGACGATTTGAAAAAAAAAAATAATAATAATACATTTTAAAAAACATTTTATATATAATACTTAATAACTTGTATTGGCTACAATATTTTGTTTTTAATTTAAAGCGAAACAAATTGCTCATTTATTTACGTTGATGTTATGCTTTAGGTCGGCAGTCAACACCACGCGTGCAGTAATCGCAAATTAATTGATTTTATACAACATCTCAACAAACAGAAGTGTATTATTAAGCTAGTATTAAGTGTGTTACATTGTCGTCACAATGCTGTCTGTTTATCTCCGATTCGGCGAGAAAAATGTTTTAACAAAGCCAACCGGTTGTGCGTTTCAGAGCAGCACTGGCCCATTCATGAAGGCAATCACTGGCTGTTTCTCAACAAATATTTAACGAATCAGCTGTTTTGAATCAATCTTTTTAACCAATAAGTCAATGGATCCCTCATATAGAAGGGCATTTACTGCCCCCTAATGATGACTTTATTTATCCATGACAATAACTAAAGTTCGTTCTCAAAAAACACAGTGAAAAATATGGTAATTATCCCAATAAAAATAATAATTAATAAATCAATGAAGAAATTGACATTGTGTGTCAATATTGCACACCCCTCAAATAACCATAGTCTTAAGTGTTCTAGATTTTTGTAGCTTATATTGTAGATTGTATGGTTAATATTACTGTAATTGTGAGCGAAGGATTTCAAAGGTGTCAGGGTTTAACAAAAAAATTATTCGGCCCGCACAAGGGGACATTTTCTCCGATCCGGCCCTCAACCTTAAATGAGTTTGACACCCCTGCTTTAGATAATGGCAAATAAGTATGATTCAAATAGAGAATCAGCTAGAAAAAAAAAAAAAAAAACAATAAAAAAATTTATTAAACAGTTGAGCAACACGACATGATTTTTTTGGAGCTAAAATTCTAAACACAATGTACATGCACGTACAAGTCTACTGATCAGCAACGCTCCTACCTTGAACCGAGCTGCTGCTCTGCTGGGCCATAGTCAGGTGCTCCTCACTCAACAGATAGACAGGCTGGTGCTGGTTAATCTCCACGCTGGTGCACACGTTACTATCTCCATGTACGAAGAACATGAAGGAGCAGGACAGGTGCTCACTGCAAAGGAGGAGGAACAAATGGAGGATTACTCGAGGGTCTGGAGTTACAGCCTGAGAGAGCAGCACACTTCCTGGAGGTCTCTGGGAATGGTGCGTTGACAGCTGAGGTCTTCACAGTGTGTTTACAGGCTTAGTGCCCAGAGAGCTACAGTTAGTGACTGAACCTTGACCAGGAGTACCATGAAAAGGTTTAGGAAACACTAGAACATTAGCTACATCAGTATCAGAGACTTCAACTTTGGGGTTTTATAAAGTGTTCAATTAAATCCAAGAACACATAATGATTGAGAATGTGTGCTACAAAGCAAGTCAAAGTGTGAGACAAAGTTAACAACCCAACACCTGTGAGTGTGTGACCCGCAGGCTAGAGTAAACATCTGTTACAGTGTAACTAAACATGCAAAGGATGAGTGATCGGATTCACATATTCAGGAAACACCAACTTAACCCAGTTTCTTTGTTTTGTTTTGTTTTAATCCAGAAGCCCAAATACTGAAGCTTTTTTTAATTCTTAAAGAAAATCCAAAATGCTGTTATGAGGTTGCTCAGCAAAAAACTAAATCAAAACAACAGTCAAATATAAAACACTATGTTATTAATCATTAAGGATAAAAATATACAATTAGTCTGTGTGGGAAAATGATTACGTCATTTGCAATGCTTCATGGGAGTGGGCAGTTGCCGATGAGCTCTTCTGCCGCCACCTCTGTTTCCATGGTAACGGAAACTTCTTTGATAGGTGCTTGGGTTTCTTAATAACAATGAATGATTCTTCAGAAGCTTTACAGTCTGATTATAAACTGTCTAACTTTCTAAATGTGAAGAATATATGATGCATTACATTTTTGGACCCAACAAGACTTACAATAAAAATGATGTATGCTTATATTCAGTCCACTTAAGATCCGGCCCCAGTCTTACAAATGAATCAAAAATTAATTTCACTTGGATGTACGTTCCAATATGAATGAAAAGATCCGTCACCTATTCCAATTACATGCGGAATTGTCATTGTTTGATATCTGTGGCAAATATACTTATACTACAGACAAACAATGCTCTCTTTAACGGCATTTACAATCTGACTTTCTAGCACTTTACAGTGGCATCTCTCAGTTTGCATGCCTGAACACTGTAGCCCATTCTCATTCAGAAACACCAATGCAGAGAACCATCACTTCCTGCCTTTAAGCCAACAGTGCATGCATGCTCCCACTGGAGGGATCGGGCGATGACCCCTGGTAACACCAGAGGGTACAGCCCCAGCATCACTTTAGGCAATGCCAGGAACGAATGAAAGAAAAAGAGAAAGAGAGAGAGAAACGGGGAAGTCTGTATTCCTCAAATGTCTGCAGAGCACACTTAGCAGTGTCATCATGACACACCACCAGCAAACCACTACAAACCTCACTCCAAACAGTATACACTACCATTCAAAACGCTTGTTGTCAGCATGATCAGTTTTAAAGTAATTCACACTTTTCAAGTCAACAATTATGTATTAAATTGATTAAAAGTTACAGTACAGGCATCTATATAAAAAAATGCTTAACCTTCCATTCATCAAACAAACCCTGAGAAAAAGATTGTTTTCAATAACAATATAAAGCAGCACAACTGTTTTCAGTATTGATCATAAGAAATGTTTCTTAAGCAGCAAATCAGTACATTGGAATGATTTCTGAAGGTTCGTGTGACGCTGAAGACGTCACAGGAATAAATTAACTCCTACAAATATTTGAAATTGAGATTTAAACATCATCCGAAAGCTAAATAAATAAGCTTTCCATTGTATATTTTTTTTCCAGACGTATGGCTTGCTAGGATAGTAATAGATACAACCATTTTAAAGTGTTTTGTGGTCTGGGATCACATATATTAAATATAAATCGGCACCATAGAGCCAAGAGTACCAATGCTTATTAGGAAGATCTCTGGATGTCTGACATCTTTTCAAGTTCAGGCAGAGCTGAACAAGTGAAAGCGAAATGGTGGTTCCTGTTGACCTACCTAGTGTGAAACCGCACAGTCAGTGTTTTGTGAGAAGAGTAAGCTCTTCATTAAAACTTAGACAGAGGAAGCAGCCACTTTCCAGCTCTTGCATCCCTAACTGACACGAGTGCACTGTGCGCACACCCACAGCAGGAAGCCATGTCCTCCCACCCACAGACACACCACAACACCTCTGCCCTGAGGGAACCAATGACATCTATGCAAATGAGACAGACTCATTTAAATGGACCGCATCTTTTGCCCCTCCTAACGTTATTGGAACGTTTCACTTAAGACAGGCACTTCATTAGGATGACGACACGCTCTGGTGCAACTCTCATGCAAACAAACAGAGCGTCCCGTGAGGTTACGAGACAAAAATCACTGGCTTCCAGAACAGGGGCTCTTCCTCACACAAAAATGCCAACAGCCTGACATCACTTGTCTGCAGCGACAAACAATGAGGATCATGCGGTTAAATGCTGCAGCTTACATGCGCCTTGCCGGGCGGGTGTCTCTTTTACCTTTTGTTGATAGGCTTCTCATCCTTCTCGTAGGGTTTGACGAACCACTTGCCGATGCGAACGAAGGATCGGTTCATGAGGCAACGCTCCAGCAGGTTGTGGATGGCTTTGAAGAGCAGTGTTCGGCACTCGTAGGTCAGGCCGCTATCCCACGAACCGTCCTCATTACCTGTGAGACACAAAGGACAGGTCAGTACTCTATTATATCCACATGTTGAGTTGCTGCTGTCCAAGATGTTTAGAAGATTCACATCACTTTTTAGTTCATCCAAGTTAGCCAACAATAGCACATCAATGGCCTGATAGGTCATGTCTACTGCCTGGAAAGTCAGATTTAAGGTTAAACCCAGCCTATAGCTCCATCCCAGGGTGTTTGTTGTTGAAAGAGATCTTGCAAGAGAAAAAAAATATTTCACAGAACCAGGAAATTAACCCCACTTAGCTCTTTACTGACCACATATTGATAGAACTATTATGGTAATACAAGGTGGATGAGAAACAAATGTTTTATCAAACCTTAAAAAAGAAAAAGAAAAAGAACCAAGCCAATCTAAATAAGTATCGTTAGCTTTTCATCATGAACCACAGTTTCTGCTTTCATATGAGAACTGCTTATATATTGAGAAAGGTCTTATTTGTTATGCAAATATCAATAGGTAAGCTAAAAAAATAAGTCTCACGGCAGACATGCTTAAATCCTTAAATACTTTTGCTTTGGCGCAACTGCAATTAATGCAGTTAGCAAACCTCAACAACTGCAATATCAATAACCGGTCTATGACTAATGTCTGGAAAAACACCTCCAGCCTAACCACAAAATTAGCAGTGAAAAAATTCTGCATCAAGAACAGCTTAACCTCTGAGAAGCAAAACGTCATCTCTGACTACACATATTTCTAACCGTGTGCGCACAGGTATGGGAAGGCATGTGTCAGTTTAACAAGCAAGGAGACGTACATGATAGGTCATGGTGGACGAGCTCGGCAAAGTTGGGGTCGTCTCCCCACCAAAATATCCAGAGCTCCCGCCGACCCGGGGTCTGGTGCCTCCGCCACACGCCCAGCACATCTGCCTTCAGGCAGCGACTGAAGCTGCACAGGATGGGGTCCTCCTCCGTCACCGGGAAGAGGATGGGGGACGAGGTGGGGCCCTGCCACACAAAACACTTCCATTTGATCCCGGTGAGGTCAGCCTGAAGGCAAAAAAGGAGAGAGGGAGAATGTGTTAGAAAAATCCATCATGTGGGACGGCTCAGCAAACGGTGATAAAGCGACACCTCCGCCAGGGTTAATAGGCATGCATACGCAAAAACACAGCCAAAATGGCAATCTAAGTGTCTGATTGTGCAACTTTGATAAATGCAGACAAGAAAGAGAAGTTTTTCTGTGACTAATGGAAGATGACGCCATCGAACGCATTGTCAATCAACATATAGGCCTATTTGAAATTCACTGAAAAACTTTTGCTCAACAAAAGGGCCCCTCTGGTAAGCACCTGTAAAAGTTCTCTTATGTGCATCATTTGCTCGTCCAAGATCTGTTGTACAATATTGATTATTTCATGTGCATTGAGTTTTATCTAACAAGCGAAAGCACATTAAAACCTGTGAAATTGCTTTTTTGTTCCGTAAATTACAGCTTCCGCAGTATGCATGCCTTAAAATGTTATAAAACCCTTTTTTATTCACTATTAAAGATTAACTTTATTCACGTGGTAAATAATTACGCTGAGCAGCTAGTAGATGTTTTACAGTGGTTAAAAATATAAACTGAAACCAATAGCAATTTTGCTGAGAAAGCATTATTTTTCTTTTTTTTACTTTTTCGATGTAAAATTGTGCCCCAGTTCAAGAATAAGCCTCAAAGATGAGATGACATTTTCACTCATAATCTGTGCAATTGAAAAAAAAGTTCACAGTCTGACCTGGATTGGTGTATTGCGAGTAGTTTATCCAATATGCCCATATAAATATAAGCAAGAAGGAAGTGAAAAAAGGCCAGGCAGACAGGAAGCTAATCATGAATACTTGGCACTTGTTTACAGATTACTCTATACAACTACGAATTGAAGAAACCCAATGTAGGTGTGTACAGGAAAATGAGACTTCTGTAACCACACATTACATATACATAGTCGAACAAGCCTTACAAGTATAACCAAAGAGATAATCGGACTAGTTAATGACAGAAACAAAACAGAAAGCACAAACAAAGCTAATGGCTTTTATAACCCGTCCTTCTTGACAATGTATACACATTCTATCAGTGTCTAGATAATGATATAATGTGAGTTACCTCAACTTCTTTTAACTTTGTGTATATACACACTTTATTTCCCCAGTAGGTTTATCACTGTTATGTTAAATAAGCCATTTTCTAATAAAATATGCAATAATATGCATACATTTGCAGAACAGAAAGTGAGTCATTCAAATTTAGTTTAAAACTTGTTTTACTCTGTTGACATATTAAAGTTTTTACAGAGGGGGTTTATTTTTTAATCACACCATAAACCAGAGAATATTGTCAACAGCCAGAAAATATATAGGCTATACTATATTTTCACCATGTTTAAGAATAAAATGTTATATAGGCCAGGAAAACGATATATAAAAGCACATCTTACTAGATATGTGTACAATGTGGAAATTCGGTCATTATGCCACTATTTACTTTTTAAAAAAATGACTACTTTTAAATTTGACTTGCATGAAATGCCATGATGAAAAACAACTGACTGCAAAAAAAGCACCCGAAACAATATTCATATATAACATTTTCTCTATGTATGTTTTACAGTAGGACACATTTTACCATGTTTTTCAGAAAAACAGATGATATTCAAATATAATATTTAAAAACCCCTCTGTAAAAACCTTCAGAATACAAATAGGGGAAAGAAATTTAACTTTGGTGCACGTAAGTGAATTGGAGATTTTTGGTTGAGTGCAGAAAAGAAAAAAAAAAGAAAAAAATTTGCGAAAGTAATATATAACTATATATTATAACTGAAACCTACACGCTCATATAGACACGGTGTATTAAAATAAACACTAAACTTGTTGATGTTTACTTTTCACTAATAAGAAAGAGGATTTGTAACGAAAGCTAACCAACAAAATTAGCCATTGCATGAAAACAAACAAGGGTTTTGCTTGTAGTGTCCTGGATTTGATTGTTGATGTTGTCCAACATGACTCTCGCTAAAGCTGTTTTTCTACTTAAGAGTTACTTCATGCCAGCAACTTGCAGCTTGTTCCAGCCAGTTAGTTCAGCAAGTGTTTACCAACGTTAGCAAACACGAGCCAAATAACACAACAAAGCCGTATCTCAGTCGCCAGCCTCCGTCTACACAACACAAACACACACCTGAATGTCTAATATATATTTACAAACCGGTGGCGGTTTGGTTCGCATTAAGATCAACAGGCCTCTGTTTGATTGACTGGCCGGCTAAAAATGGCTTCTGGCCCTCAGTCAGTTGATCTCTTACCAGACAGAAGAGATTGGAGTGGCAGTCCTCCAGGCTCGCCCCGTTGGGTACAAAACAAGAACTCATCATCAAAGCGCAGTCCGGCGGGCCATCCTCTCGTTCAGATCCCAGGAACAGATAATGCGATGGGTTTTGGACCGGGCCTCCGTTTCTCGGGCACAATCAGCAGGACGACTTCGCGTCCAGCGAGCTAATTAGCTTAGCTCCGCTATTACTCCGCTAAAGGTTACTCACTTACCGGTAGAAATTGCGCTAAAAACTTCCTGCGCGCATTTACCATGATCCGCGGTGATATATTGTTCTCCCCCCAGATTTGTTACATCAAACGATATGTAATTTCAGCGGTCTGAGGGGGTAGGGGGTGAATTCAGCCCTCCCCCTTTAGCTTAGCATAGCATCAGGCTAGCTGAGGTTAGCCTGGCTAAGCGAGGCAGCTACAAACAGTTCAAGCCAGAAGAGTTCAGCTTCAAATTTCACTAAAATCACTCGCTCGCTTCCAGGTCTTCATCGGACTGTCGTCAACGGCCATTCACGGAGAAGCTGGCGATGAAAGTACAAGGTTCTGGTTAAAAAGTACAGCTAAAAGAGGCAAGGCTGTGCTGTGCTCAGCTGTGTCTCACTGGTTTGTTTGAATACATTGGTCGCATCCTTTAATGGCGGCCACAGGGACACAACTCTACTACACTCTACTCCAGTCTACTCTACTCTTCTCGGCTCCGATTGGCAGCGCCGCGACTCGACAGAGGAAAGAGTCGATGCTGGATTCCACAAAGCTCCAAAAGAGTCGACTCTCCAAGACAGCTGTCAGCTCCTTCTAGGGACATTTTTGATCTTTTAGATGGGATTTCCCTCATCCTAAAATTGAAAAGGCATTTTTGTAGCTTATTGTATAAAGACCCTGTGTGTATTTTGAAAATTATTATGATAAATATTACATTCTTAATTTGCTCAAATTCCAATGTGTTCTATTAAGTTACATTTGACTTATAATACTGTATGTGTGTGTATTGATATGTGATAAATATCTGCAGTATACATACATATATAACATAAACTTAATTTTTTATTTGACAGCACGATTATTTACTTATTACTTAACTTATTTTTATGTATTAATCCTAAATAATCCGAATTAGCTTTATTTTACTTACCCCTAAAAACTAAACAACGACAAAAAACAATATTCATCATTGTACTGTATATTGTTATTTTATGCATCACAATCTACAATGATATCATACATCTTTTAATTATAAAATTGTCAAAATACTATCATTATTATATCATCATGGTTAAATTTCTAGATATTTTCGCTTTTTCCAATCATTTCGAACAGTTTTTAAAATGTATAATGTTATGTACTGCATCTGTTTGAATGACAATTAAAAGTTAATGGTAAATCTAACCAGATATGAATAAAAAGTGGATAAGCTGTTACCAATTTTCTTTAATAAATATTTTTGAAAAGTTAATTGAGTTTAATTTATATAACTTTGAAATATATATAACTATTTCTGTGCACTAAATAAACATTTAGTTCTTTTTCGTAATGTTTATAAAATCTTGGAAGCTGTGTTTCTGTTTCATTCCAGTTTCACTTGTTATTCCAGCTTCTTATCTAGGCTACCTGGTATTTGATTGGTGAGCTGTGTTTATTGTGAGCATGGAAACGAATCTTTCTGAATCACTCGTGAAAGAAGCTGGGCTGGGACATATATGACGACGATGACATTAAAATAAATACTATGTAGGCTTTGGTGAATGTGGCTAAAGGACTTTTTTTTTTTTTTTTTTGAAGCGGATGAGTAAAAGAGTGAACTGCTGTTTCGGATAAGCATTCGTCATTGTTATAATTAATTGACTTCATGCTGCTGAATTTGAAACAAAATCAAGTCAGAGTTAATTTTCAAAAGAGAAATAAAACAGACAATGAAAAGTTCACACAATGTAAAGTCGAAAACTGTCACTTAAAATTAAACAAATGACATTTCGCCTAAACGTGAGGCATCATTTAAGTGTTTTATTCTTTTATGGGCTGTTTTTTCACACCCATTATGGGTTCATTAAGTTGACCCATTCCCACGTTCACCCCTGCTGTGTGTTTGACATTCTAAGGGAGCTCTTTTGTGTTTCATTAGCTTCTGCAACGCCTTTGACTACCTTCTTTCTCTTAAATACTTGAGACATGTCGTGAGTTACAGTAAAAGAAAGAGCATTTATGACAGGGTGTGCTATTAATCACTTAGTAAGCTAAAAAATACACAATGAGTGGGTCTGGGTACACACTAGAACACGTGTGATGTCAGTGATTTTTGTGTGTGTGAGAGAAGTACGCCATCTAGTGTACAAAGATGAGGAAAAGTGTCTACATTATACGCATATTACATCAGATACACATAAACTTTGTGTGTTTTAAATAGTATTTTATGTTTTTTAAATTTAAATACATATTTAGGGACATATGGATATATAATCAAATAAGCTATCCATATTAATAGCACATAAATGCCTGTAACAAACGTATGAATTTATGAGAGAGAGAGAAAGAGAGAGGTCAACCTTTGTTACAAACCTAAACCGTTAAAATTGAAAATTTAAGTCTAATTTACAAAAATTTATATTTGATATTGATATTTGTGTGCACAAATGTTCACATTTTATTTCATTTTGTTTCGACCAATAATTGTTTAATTTTTTTTTATTTTAGCTAACATTCGCAAAGATGGCGTTGTCGTTGCCAAGAAACTCATAGGGAAATATGATTTAAAAATATGATTGATTACTGTACTCTTCACTGTTGCAGTGTTATAAATAATATTTAGTGTGGCTAAAGCCCCTGCGAATGCGTCTGTGGGCTCGCGCTCAGCACCAAGGACAGCGGCGACTAAAAGCGCGCAACCTGGATGATGATAATGATGATGACAAAGATGACGTGAGGGTCGATGTGACGTCAAAGCCAGCGAATCACAGTAACACATAAGCTCTCAGTGTATCTGACAATTGTAGTCAGTGGAAGATTTACTCATAAACACAAACACACACATACATCTCTGATCCTGTCATGTATTCATATGTGATTTAATATATGTTCGCTGTAAAATATGTTTTCTTCCAATAAACAACATATCAGTTAACGTCAAAGGTTTAAGTCTTTCATATATAGCAACATGCAGAGTACCCTAAAATTGACTGAAATGCTCTTTGATTTCCTTTCTATGGCGCTCACACAGCAACATATACAGACTTATGCTGAAAAGACAATCTGGATTAAAAAAATTATATTTTTTGAAGACAAACTCTGTGGCACAATAAATGCTGAATACATACAGTGCCCTCCTCTAATATTGGCACCCTTGGTAAATCTGAGCAAAGGTGGCTGTGAAAATAAATCTGCATCGTTTATCCTTTTGATCTT
>JAUMHG010000059.1:7599425-7614160 GCA_032359395.1 Enteromius anoplus
CTGTTCTTCTATTTGATAATGTTCAGTGCTTTGCTACAATCTGTATTGTTAAAAGCGCTATATAAATCAAAGTGACTGATTGATTGATTATGTGTGTAAAAATTAAAAGGTGGAAATGAAACCTGCAAAATTAAAAACAAGCAAAAAACTAATTGCATTTATGTACTTTAGTAGATATAATAATAATAATAAAAACATACAGTAGACTTTATTATTATTTTATTTCACAAAGATATAACGGGCTATATACAGCGTAATTTATTTCTGTGTCCTTTTGTTTGAGAGTTTTTGTTTCATTTAAAATGTAGGCATACCAAAAGATAAATAGCCCGTTATTATTTTGTTCAGTTTCATATAATTTTAAATATAAAATAAAACAAAAAAGTGAAACAAGCAAGTAAAATTAAAAACAGTAAGATTTCTGGCAGTCTGCCACTGTACAAACAAACGGTGCATTATACAAACTAAAGTACAGAGCTAGAAGAGAATCTACCCTAGAATGTCTTCAAAATGTGGAGTCTTCTTCAAATTATGAATTATGAGTAATTCATAAAGTAGCAGCAAACATATTAACAAAACCTCAAGATTTAGTTACACACCAGCCTTCATTTCTACTCGGAAAAATCTAAGCTGTTAGTTTTAATGAAGCGTATTATATTCAGCACTGATATTCAAGACCTTTTTCTGAAAAATAATTTAATCCTACAAAATCTAACCACAGACATAAACAACATAACAGGGAATTAACTTTATCTGATTTAAAATCTAAAAAGCACCTTGCCAAAAATCTTTGGTCCATTTGTGAAGAACTCAGCATAATCTAAAAAAAAAAAGAAATGTTTCAAAATCCTTAACATGGGTCAGTATTTCTAAGGAGAAACAATTTCAAATGGCTGTTATGCACTTTATAAATTGCTAAAATTCACTAAATTAGTTATTCAATATTAACATATAATTCTGACTACAGTGGGTTAAACCAATAAAAGCAATTTTAAGGGATCAAATAATTGTTTAAATTAACAAAAATCTGTTCATTGCATGAAAGTACTTGTGTTGTAACAGACATGACTCTCATTTATAAGTGTTTAAAAATTTAAAAAATGATAAAAGACAACTTTTCACAGGTCCATGCAGTGGTCAGTGACTCAGGTCTGAGCTATAGGCGAGATTTTTTACATAAATAATTTAATAGGGTTTTCCTTTTATAGTTTTGTTACTTTAAAAAAATGAAGACAGCAGTGTGTGCTGATGATGCCGTGATATAAAGTGGTTTTGATACAGGAGACTGAAGAGCTGTAGACGTTTGAGCAGATGCTCAGTGTCTCTCAGAGTCAGGAGAGCCCTGGCGATCAGGGAGGACGTGAAGCTGCGGATGCTCAATCCCATTGTTGTGGAGATCTTCTTGTTTCTGCAAACCATGAAGTTTATTCACCAGCTCTGTGATGAAGACCTGATGAAGATGAGGAGAAAAGCACACCATCACAGAAGAACCTTGATACAGACATGATGAAAAGTGTCAACAGTATCTGAATCAGCATCTGAAACAACGCAAACACGACCTGAAAATCTTTTAAAAGCATTAACTTGTCAATATCAACGTTTTTGTCAACAGAGGGCAGTAGAGGATGATGCAAGAGTTAAAAGAGTTTAGCTGGTTAGCATAGTCCATTTAGCCCCTGGTGGTGGTTGCTGTAACTACATCATCTGGCAAAATCATTTTTCTCTCAATTTTATTGGCATTATCCCATAAAAAACACGTTTTTTTGATAAAGAATTTTTATTTAATCGTTAACACCATTAGTCACTATTTCCTGCAGTACAACAGTGAGTCACTTTTATGCCTAACTCAAACACTTGCAGGGGGTTATTTAGTTAAAGATTAAAGTTATGTGCAGAAAAGGACAACACAACTTTGATTGAAATGAAAGATTGTGTTGATTTCCTATTGTGTGATAGATTTATGACATATGAACAGCAGAGGCAGAGAAAAAAGGCGAGAAAGAGGTCGGTAGACTTACTTCTGTGTTGTTACTGCAGGTATGAAGGATGTCCTACAAGAAAAAGAAATGGAGAGATTTAATAAAGAGCATGACACATCTTGTCCCGGCTGAAAATGAGTTACAGTCATGTGAAAAGCTTAGGACACCCTACTGACTCCCATGGTCTTCTGTATCAGGAGATAATAAAAAAAAAAATCTGGCCCTTGGACAGTCTCAAAATTTGGAAAAAGGCCTTAGCTGAACAATGTCATGACATATATCACACTTATTTGATTAACAAAAACAGAGCCAAGATGTTAAAGCCATGTGTGACAAAGTTAGGACACCCTATGATTTCAGGCAGGATGAGCTCTGGACTATGACAAGGCTATGGCAGAACCGTTACTCTTTTCTTTTTTAGCCATTCTGTTGTAGATTTGCTGGTGTGCTTGAGATCATTGTCCTGTTGTATCACCCAATCTTGGCCAAGCTTTAGCTGTTGGATGGATGTCTTCACATTTGACTCTAGAATAATTCAGTATACAAAGGAGTTCATGGTCGACTCAATGACTGTGAGGTGTCCAGGTCCTGTGGCTACCAAACAAGCCAAAAATAATCAGCCCTCCACCACCATGTGTGACTTTTGGTATGAGGGGTTTGAGCTGATGCGCTCTTTAGGATTTCACTAAATCTGCTGCTGTGCATTCTGGCCAAATATCCATACTTTGATCTCGTCTGTTGAAAGGACATTGCTCTAAAAGACTTATGGCTTTTTCTGATGGAACTTTGCAAACCTAAACCGTGCTGCCATGCTTTTTTTTAGGTAGAAGAAGCTTTCTTCTGGCAACCCTTCCAAACATGCCATACCTGTCCCATATTTTTCTAACTGTACTGCCACAACTTTTAGCCTTTAACATGTTAAATGAGGTTTGTAGAGCCTGCAGTGAAGTTCTTGGGTTGTCTGCCATCTCTCTGTGCATTACACAGTCTGATCTTTGGGTGAATTTGCTGGGATGCCCTAACTTTTTCACATGACTGTAAATATACCACATACTGGTGTCTTCATCACTACTTTCAGAAAGCAGATACCTTAAGCTTCTGCGTCCTTTCTTCATCACTCTGTAGATCCAGCAGCTCATCAATGTTCACTTCCTCTGGCATATCGTCTTCCTGTGAGAAGAGAAACAGTCACATTTAAAGAGGTCATATAATGGCAGATGCACTTTTACGTGCGTGTTGGCAGTTTGTGCCAACCACCCTATAATGATAAAAATCCACCTAGTGTTTTTCTGTAATCTCCTTAAATTATTTCCCCTTTCTCAAATCGAGGTGTCTGACCATGTGACATCACTCCAGCGATTGTTGATAGACATCAGCGCTTAAAGGCTATATAACAGACTTTTCATTAAGACCCTAAAGAATCATATCAGCTTGTGGAAAATTCGCCTTATGTGACCCCTTTAAGGCGGGTTGAAAGAAAGTGTACCTCTCTCGTTCACTCTCTGACAGTATAGATGGCATGTCTATTTTGCAGTTTACTGCTTCCCAAAGTTCAAGTTTGAACCTGTGTCTAAAAGCAGATCAACACGTCACAGCACAATCTCTTAGCTTAAAAGTAGACACGCTTTAAAGCTACAGGTTTGGGGCACTGCAGGAAGGTGAGTGTATACTTTTACATTTAGGATTGTCCTTAGGATTTATTATTTGGCATCCGTTTATTTATTTCTTTTTTAAAAGGCACCACAGAGTACGATGTCATATCACAACTATTTCAGTGGCTGACGAAATTTAACATGGTCCAAGTGTACTGCAACAGAAACGCATGGAACTTTACAATACAAAATGTGACCACACTTTTCAAATGCATATGGCACAAAAATATGTCTAAGCCATAAAAATGGACAAAATGCTCAAATCTGAATCCATCATGAATGCATTAATAAAAAAAAAAAGTGCATTTTCACTGTTAGATATACCTAAGATAAAGAGTTGCATTACAGTAGATATGCACATTCAGACTTGACTGCCCACTGTATAAATCAATGAATCCCTTGCTAAGCTGTCTCTAAATGTTAAGCATTATAATAAATGAGAACAGAGATTAAATCAGATGGTCCAAACAGCCTTACAGAGCTCAAAACAAAGTAGTGTCTCCTGCTCCATTCAGCAGATGTCAATCCAGGCCAGGCAGCTGTCACTCAGCACTGATCTATTGTAGGGAAATTAACAAGTCCCACCCTTACCTTTTATTTAAACCCCCTCAAACATACCTCCAGACAAACCAGATAATAAAGTGTTAAAGGATATTATTCTTATTTAATTAATGCCTTTATTCTGCATTGATTTTAAAGTCATACCTGCAGTGGAAAAATAGGAAATGGTGTACCTGGAGAAAATACAATCTGTTATTTATGGTGCGCACCTCTATGTTTGAATTTTTCACTTTTTAAAATAGGTGTTTAAAATAGGCCAAGGACAAGTTTCATGTCCTTCCAGTAAATTATTTACAAAAACAAAATCAGCTTGAAACCTGCCACCCACCAGCAAAGCAGAATGAAAACAAAACTGCATATTTTCAGCATACGGTCTGATTACTTACCAAATGTTTAGAACAGGTTTAGATGGTTCATGGAAAAGATCTGAATCAAGAAATTTCTTTTGTATTGACCCCTATTATGATACTACGATCAGGTGCTTTTGAAATTTTACAGAGGACAGAAAGTCAGACAACTTGAGGGTGAATAAATTAACAGCACACTTTAATTAAAAGCAATAGTTTACCCAGAATTAAAATTTGCTGCCATCCAAATAGAGCTTATTCTTCATCATACAAAATATGAGTTCATAAAGCTTCCTCTATCCCATCGTCCAAAATCCACCAACATCAAATATGATCTGTGCCTATTTCTCTTCTGAATTAGACAAGATGATTTTTTTATATCAGAGTAAGCAATATTATGGATAGAGGACTAAGGAATAAATGATTTGAAGTTCAAAATGACTTAAAATGCCCTCACTATGGATTTTTGAAATTTACCTTTCATGCAGAGTGTAATGGCTCTCAGTGAATCAAAACATCCTGCAAAGTGTTAAATCTGAACGTACCCTGTTCATAAAGATTTTGTCTGTCAAAAGAGAGTCAAACCAGAATCATTGAAATGGGTCGTTTTAAACAAATCCCAAATTGTTTTGTGTTGACATCAACATGGGACATTAGCATATTGCCCACCCACTTGTTGGTGTTTTCATGTTGGTCTGATTGAAAATGCAAATTCATTTCTTGCCACTATGTGATGCTTTTGAGGAGTTAAAAGATCACAAATGAAATGAAATGAAATCGGCCAAACACCGTGACATCAAGCAAAGGAGAGGTTTGATAAAAATAAAACTAATGATTCATTGTGTGCAGTTATTATAAAGTGTTACCATTTTTATTTTATAAGTATCGATTCAGGCACTGTTTAGGCACCGGAACCGTTTTAAAAGTATCGATTTGGCACCGGTATCGAAAAAGCAATACCCAATACCCAACCCTAACTGCAGCTACGTTAACATGAGAACCAAAGCTCCAAATTGCCATCCGTCTGATGTACATCCACAAAGCAGGTTAAGAGCTGGTCATGCAAGCAAGTGTTTCCTCATGAGGTTACAGATAACTACAGGGAACAGGGTTGGCGTGGGAGAACTTTCAAAATCCTGGAACTAACGCCACCGCTGAAAGGTCAGAGAAAGATCCAAGCTGAAAGCCGTACCAGGGCATCAGTGACCTTTCTTTTAACTCCAAATGCCACTGAAATGCTGTGAAACAAACAGAACCCTTCACATGCTGAACGTTCACATGCTAAAGTTTGCGCCTTTGATTTGTATGCGCTCCTGAGCGAAGAAGCTTTGCACATCCAGTAGAAAACTGAAAACTATAGTGTATCTTGAGAATTTAGGTGTCCAAACAGTCATGTCAATTTTGGTTAGCCACGGTTTATTTATAGCTTGTGACAAAATTTGGTTTGTCTCTGTAAAAATTCCCCCAAAAACTCCAAATATTTCCTCTGATGAAACATGAGTTCTTTCACCTTTTACTGCATGCATGAGTGCTGAGCGAATCACTCCAACTGGTTTACCATCAGCCGGTCCCCCTGGGCTGTGATTCAGTCTCTATTAATTCCAGGCCAGTAGCTAATGGGTAAGAGTGTGTTTTTTCTTCCTGCACTCTTTGAGTTGGGCTGTTTCTTTTCCACAGCTGTGACCCCAATACAAATGCCAATCTCCTGTGGCTTTCTGAAGGTATTTATATTTGGGATCGAAGAGTGAGATTGTGACTCTCACAAAACATTATTTCCAAACATGTGTCAAGACAACTAGTCTGACAAGTAAGGCAAGTCTTATTTGAATGTATCACTAGTGTTTGCTAAAGCAAACATGGTAATTGTTATTGCTCATTCCGAGGGTTTGAGATTTCAACAAACTCATAACCTTACAGTTTGAGCAATAATTATGTCCATGCCATGAATTCAGCAAGGCCTAATGTCATTTTGGGTCCCACTGACTTTCACTGTGGACAAAAAATGTTGTACATTCTGCAGTATATCTTCTTTTCTGTCCCAAAGACGTAAGACAGATTTGGAACAACATAAAGGTAAGAATATTATGACAGGATTTCCATTTTGTGTGAAATTAAAGAAGGGACCCAAACTATATCTAGAAACCAGTGACTGGTTGCATAAACCAGTTTGACTAGTCTTACAAGTATTTAGGAATTTTCATAAAATTTTTGCCAGTTACAAAAAAATGTTGATTTAGTAACTAGGTCTGATTTAAATTACTCCTTAACACAGCATTGGTTCTCAACCAGGGAGCCGGGGCCCATAAAAGGGCCTCACTAGATTTCCAAGGGGAACTCAAGATGATTGGAAGGAAAAAAAAAAACAAACAACATAAAGACAATTTTGTCATCTTTTACTCACCCTAATGTTGTTTCAAACCTGTACGAGTTTCTTTATTCAAAAACAAAGATATTCTGATGAACGTTAATAACCAAACAGTTGCTGGTAACCATGGGCTTCCACTGTATTTTATATCAATGGCAAACAGCAACTGTTTGGTTACCAAAATTCTTCAAAAAATACAGATTTGGGACATCTTCAGGGTGAGTAAATGAACAGATTGTTCCCTTAATTATTCAAATTATTCAAAATAAACCATCAAATAAGATAAAACAACAACAAAAAAACAAATCAAGATTTTATTTTACCTCCTCAGCAAATGTAAGTTTAGAAAAAAGCATATAATTTTGAAAGTGTGGTGTAAAATTATAAAAATGTTATAACCCCAAGGGCATTTTAAATATAATTAATATACATTTTTCTTGCTCTATCATTGCATCTAACATATATCTGGGAAGAAATTGCGAGTATATATTTTATTTTTTAATCCCTAAACAGTGCAGTATATTAGTATATATATAAATATATACACACACACTCAATAACTGCATTCACTAATCTTCCATGCTATACATAATCTCTGATGGAGCACTACACTAGCACTTCAGGGCCTCTCATGTAAACTCAATCCAACCAGAGTAAAACGTCAGATCTTTTGTGCATCATCTGCCTTTAGGACTCCATAAACTGTAATGAAACAGTACGCCGTTCCACATTAAATGCATTAAGTGCATGTGAGATTAACAAAGGCTGACATGGTTTAGTCTGACTAATTACAGTACATGCCTTTGACGGAATTGTTATCATTTTTCCATAAGAAAAACCTTTCTCACTAGAAACCATTTTGTTATTCTGCAAATATTTGTGCATGCAAAATAAACGATTTAATGCAGCCTGTGTTTATTAGTGACCTCTTCACAAGCTGACCATATTAGGAACAAGAACTCATCCACAGGTCAACTCTGAAATGTAATATTGTTTATAAACTTTCTAACTAGGCATCTATTTTGCTCTATGGTCCTTGTGCTGCTGATTTAAGCACTTCTGCTGAACTCATCCAGGTGCCACGGGAATGGAGCTAGAATACAAACCCAAATATGTTCACGCGCTATCACTAAATGTACATCAAAACATGCATTTCATGCATTAACTATGTAATATTTGTGTCCTCTAATATGAATAACTTCCAGCTAATACTAACCTTCTCAAATGGATTTAAATTAAGATTAAATTGCGACCCAGTATGGTACCAACCAGTACTTACTGCAGTCTTTGTTTTCTTTTCCTTCCATTTCAAAGTGCACAATCATGTTAGCATGTGCCTAATTTGGCTATCTGATACCAAGTCACAGATTCATTTGCATCCAAATACCACAGATTATGAGTGAATGCATAACCTCTGACATCCACCAACAAGATATATGAGAAGTGCTTTCTCCTGTCCTTTCAAAAGTTAATCAACCTTATTTAGCTACCCCAACCACGCATGATCACATTTCACAAAACGTTTCCATGTTATTTTTAGCATTGTTTTATCCATAACACTATCAGAAAATGCTTATTTAGTAAAATTGCTGTTAACTAAGGTTTTGGATTGCACATATGTCAAATTTGTAATACAAACATTGTGAGGTCTTTAGGTTTTTTACCCACTGACATGGAATAAAAGACGAACCAGCCTCTGGGCTACAAATGAATCTGTCCACTAGGGACTCTAATCTAGGCTTTTTTATTAAGCTTTGATAGAGCAGATGACTAATGGTCCCGATTAATGGGGCTTTTGTGCCCTGTCTGTGGACCAGTTGGTAGCGGGTAGTCGTTTTGCAGGATGGGGGTGGAGGACAGTTCCAGGACGGCTTTCTTTGTGTGATACAGTGACATATGGGGTCTTCATTTCTACAGCCCCCATCCCCCTTACTCATCAGAAACACCCCATGAGACAAATTTACCATCAATCAATCCCAGGACCATAAGAGCAGGATGTAGTAGTGCTTGCTGCCGACAGGAAATGAAGGGGGGGATCTGATTACAGCTTCAGTGGGGGCTGTTTCCTTTTAGCACCAACATCATATCATAAAGATGACAAAAAGATGACTGCTGGGACTCGTCATCATGTACTCTTAAAGAACTGGTAAATGTTGTCACTGGGGTGGTACCCTATATATAGGTACAAATATGTAAACTTTAGGAGCTAATATGTAACATTTTAGGTACAATTATACAAGGGTTAAATAAGGTACAAATGTATTTCTTTGTAAACCCTTTAAAATGATAGCACTCCAGTGACAGCTTTTGTACTTTTTGCTGAAGTTTAGTGACATTGTGTGATATTATTATTATATATATTATACTAGTGTGTACAGTTTGGATGGAACATTCATATTTTCTATATACACACACACACACACACACACACACACATATTATATATATATATACATATATATAAATAATGCAAATTACAAATTATTTTTGAGGTTGTAAATAAAACAGATTATTACAGTAGCTATTACAATAAAATAATATTTTATGTTAATTTATGTCATTGCTGTTTCTTATTTCAGTGTACAATTTAAAGCAGACAGTGCAAAGGCAGTTAAGACCCTGTTTATAAAATAATGAATTTACATGACAAAACATACTTGGACAATAAAATATGCTACTTTAATTAGTAACAGGCAAGTTTGGAAATATACAGGTTGTGAAACATACTGCTGAAAACCACTAATTATAGTTGTCGAAACTAAATGTGTTGCAACACACCTCGACCTCCCCTACAAAATTTCATAATTATCATGGCAGGATGCCCTGTGTGTTCCAGTGTCAGAGCTTAAGCATCTCCTTCTTCACATCCACCATCAACACAAAACCCAGTGACTGTGAATGTTTACTGTTTTCCTGACGCCTGCTGGCATCCCAGAGCTCCCCATGTAAGGCAGCAAGCACACCAACAGGTCTTGACCGCATCTTGAAACATTTAAGGTCGGCCCCCTGATCTTGTTGCTCATGGGAACTGGACCCTCTGAGGGAAAAAAAATCCCCTCTTTCCTAAAATACCCCAAGACACAGGAATGTAAGCTAATTAGATATAAATTGTTAGCATTTCTGCATATCAGATATGTTTAGGTCTTAGTCTTTCAAGCCTCACAGGAGAACAGGACAAGTAGTCTGAGGTAGGTTAACTGTGTGATGTGTGCTAAATCAACAGAATAAAGAGCATTTGGAAATGCAAATCATGTCAAAGTTTGAGGTAAAAAAATAATAATATAAAATGATTATATATAGAGAGAGAGAGATAGAGAGTTCAGATGCAAAAGCCTCTAAGTGCCATCTGAAGTTTTCTTCTAAAATTAGCATTTTTCTCAGGCTTTTACATTTATGTTGTCATTTCACTTTGATGGCAATGAAAATAACCAATATTCTATATCAATAGAGTGAAATTACTGAACCTAGGCTACATATGAGAACCTAAGAAAATGCTAATTTTAGACAAAAACTTTAGATGAGAGGGAGTGTGAGCGAGAGTAAATACATACATACATACATACACACACACACATATATATATATATATACACGTATATATAAATACACACACACACATACATATACACACATACACGCATATATACATATACACACATACACGCATATATATATATTTGGTATAAGTTAGTGATTGTTTACACACATATTCATGAAGGACACAAAAGGCTGTCGTTTCGTAAAATGACCCAAGAAAAGGTTCACGCCCTTTAAGAATAAACGTGCGGAGTAATCACTGCTTTGCACCTTAAAAGGGTCTCAATCAAACATAATTTCTAAACTTAATAATGAAATGAAAATTCTTTATCGCATTTAACCATCTTTGACTTCTGACGTTTTACATTCCGTTCTGAACTCAAATGGTATGACACCTGCTCCACAATGTGGGACACGTAGATTTCCACGTGGATAGTGATATTTAAAATCGTCCTCCCACTGATACAAACTTTATTTATTATTGAATATTATTGCATCTTACCAAGTAATTCATTCCACTGACATTTAATTAGCATTCAAGAAGAGATTTATCATATTCATTTATTTGCAGCTTCCATGTCATATTAACAGAATTTGAAATTGTTTGAATTTGTATGTAATTTATTACATTTTATTGTACTCATGTAATATTATTCTTTGTTACAAGAGGACTCACCCTTCCCAAATACAGCTCGTCAAGTCCACAATCTATCCACTTTTCCACATCCAGGCGCCTCTGGAGTTCCTTTCTGTTATATTTTACGGTGACTCGTGCTTGTCTCTTCTGCACGCTCAGTCCAGCTTCCCGGCTGGTACCACGGTTCGGTGAGTGGATCTTATTGTTATAACGCCTCCCCACCCGATTCGCAGCCATCTCCAGACTGACCCTCCGGACGGACACTTGCATACAAATAATTGATCAGGAGTCTGGCGGAGAAGGTGCGCTGCTCCAGCACGAGGGCGCGCTGACACCTCCGGAGCGCGCTGGGCCGCAGGGTCCTAGCGCTGCGATGTTATCGCATTACTTTAGCTCTTTCTTGGGGTCTGGCGACCACCAGAAGCACGCGAGGAGGTGTTGGTACATCAGTTGGTACAAAAATAAACATTTGCTGTCCATTTTACCCAAACAACTGATAAAAACATCACAATAGTCGAAAACAACGCCAATCTATCAGTTTGTAAAGTGAAAAGCTGCATGTTCGCAATAAACAAATAAGGCATTTTAACATTAAACATGTTGCTTTTGGCCAAAATATTTGTCTGTAATCAATAATAACTTTTCCTGCAGTGAAGTTAACTATGTGTTGTCCCACATCAAAACCCAATGACATATTAAAACTATTCTCGACTTTTTCACTTGAAGCGCTTCATCTGTGAATATTTCTCTCCTGATTCAGGCGAGATCACTATTTCACTGGTGAAACAAGAAGCTTTTTCTCTTTACTTTACTTTTTCTCTTCACTGGTCATAGCCTAATGGTTGGAATGTCAGGCTTTTAACCTATTGGTGCCTATTTTGGTACCATCAAGGATTGCATCTCCACCCCTAAGCGGTTTTCTATTATCTATCATACCTGATTATTTCTTTAATTTTTATTCAAAACAGATGCTTTTCTGGTGTTATTTGAAATTTTTGAAAGGAAGAAAATTTCCCTTTTTTGTGTTCTCTTTGCACAGTTTTGAGTCTGTACCTAGGCTGATGAAACACAGCACAAATTACCACACTTGGCCACATGGGCCTTCCTTTCCTTTTCCTTTGGAAGACATTAATTGATGGACTGGAGTCGTGTGGATTACTTGTAGACTATTATGTTTTAATCAGCTGTTTGAACCCATGCCATCTGCTCTTCCTATATCCTAACACCATGTGATATATCATTTAATTTCTCACAAACTACTTGACACAATGTCAATTAATAGTAATATTAATTATTTATGTAGTGTAATATGGAATGACATCTAAATATTACATAGTCCATAGGCCTTTGTGGATGCTAATCTATATTAATTATATAACCTAGACAGAAATCAATATATTTTTTTGTATTAGACACTGTTTTTCTAGCTACTGATCTAATAAAGGTCTTTATAAGTCAAGGGTTTACAGAGAAGAGTCCGAAAAAGGGAAAACATCCAGTGAGCAGCAGATCTGTGGGTGAAAATGCCTTGCTGATGCCAGAGGTCAGAGGAGAATGGCCTCAACAACATGAAAGCATGGATCCATCCTGCCTTGTATCAAAGGTTCAGGCTGCTGGTGGTGGTGTAATGGTGTAGGGGAAATTTTCTTGGCACATTTTGGGCCCCCTTGTACTAAATGATCATCGTTGCAATGCCACAGGCTACCTGAGTATTGTTGCGGGCCATGTCCATCCCTTAATGACCACAGTGTACCCATCTTCTGATGGCTACTTCTGGCAGGATAATGCACCATGTCATAAAGCTTGAATCATCTCAGACTGGTTTCTTGAACATGACAATGAGAACTGTACTCAAATGGCCTCCACAGTCAACAGATCTCAATCCAGTAGAGCACCTTTGGGAATGTGGTGGAACGGGAGATTCGCATCATGGATGTGCAGCCGAAAAATCTGCAGCAACTGCGTGATGCTATCATGTCAATATGGACCGATATCTCTGAGGACTGTTTCCAGTACCTTGTTGAATCTATGCCACGGAGGAGTTCTGAAGGCAAAAGGGGGTCCAACCCGGTACTATCAAAGTTTATCTAATAGGGTGGCTGGTGTGTGTGTGTATATATATGTGGCTTTTGGATATTTTACTACAAATATTTTACATATTGTGCCTTTAAAGGATTTTAAATGCATGTGCAGGTTGCCTCCGGATTTAAAATCCTTTAATGCACGGCTAGCCGTTGATTATCCTGCATAATCCATGGTCAAGTTATAGACAAGTTAGAACTACTATTGCTTTTTACAGCAAAATATTTGACCGGAAGGGTTAAAATCACGCGCAGTAAGCTCACATTTATTTGAATGAATTATAGCACTTATTTAAAATTTATTCTAGATTGTTAGAGGGAGAGAGAAAGAGAGAGAGAAATAACAGCTGTGTGTGTGTTATTGCCTAATTCTTCACCTCAGTTAATGTAAAAATAGAGAGATTCTACAAAACTTCCTTCACGAGTTTGCCAAAGTTCACCTTTGCCGGCGTGACAAGAGTCGCGGAGGAAAACTCCATCACAAAGGGGAACAAACTGGATAAAGGATATACATTTTTCCAGGAAGAGTTTATCCATAACTTTCAAGTAAAATAATAATAATATAACATTACCAACAAATGCTGAGGGGATATGCATGCCAATGGAGACGGACACAGAAGGTAAACTTTCTAAAAACGAACACATTAATTGACTATTGATGCATGAGCTGTGAACGCAGAACAACAGCTGTTTACTTGGCTGTTTGATCATATGATGTTAGCGGCCTTTCACTTAGCACATACATTCTATGGGTTGTCAACCGGAACCGTACCTGACCGTTTATGAACCGTTCGGCACGATAGTGGAAAAGACGCTAATGTTAACGTTTAAGGAGGTGGAATTTCTTATATAATAATCATGGTCCAGTTTGAAAGCTTTATTTGCGACGACTTTCCTACCGATGTTAACGGCTGTTGTTTTTTTTGGCACCGATCATACACTGACTCCCTTTTTACTTTAGAGGTGTAATCGTTCCAAGGAAAAAGGCTCGGGATAGACTCTGGTTTTAAGCGGCGAACAGTGATCCCCAAGACATAGTCCTCTGGTGTGAAGTGTCTGCTGCAAGACATAAGGACTGCCCTTTTAATTGAAAAAGTTGGTCCTTCATCTCACCGAATAGTGTGAAGCCATTTTCGCCTTCCGTCTTTGTTAGCAGGGAAGGAGTGGAAAGATAAATAAGGCTGCTTTTGGCCATTGCAAGAACAGCCCGGTACACTACAACAGCTCTTGTATGACGCTTGCACCATCTTTGTTGTTTACCTGGTTATCGACATACCAGGGCGGAAATAGGTTTACACAGCAGTTGCATATTTCTGGTGCAAAATACGGAAGTTGTGGCTGCGTCCAAAATCGCATCCTACTTAAGTAGGTACTACATTTAAAATTGAACGTACTACCCAACTGTTAAAACAGTGTGTTCTATATAGTATGAATGGGGGTAGTATGAATGGAACTTGGACGTACTACATCCGCCATATAGATGCTGTCACGCGTCGTCGCAACGGCGCGACAATTTAAACTTTCAATAAGTCATCCGTTTATTTAGATTGTGTTAAACAAGTGTAATTTAATCACA
>JAUMHG010000059.1:7639142-7653161 GCA_032359395.1 Enteromius anoplus
CCTATATAACACATAAGTTATATCATATATAAATAAATTTAATATATAGAAGGATATTATGTATTATATATGATATATATATACACACACAATGTGATTTATGGGGCCTCTCCATAGGCGTTATGGTTTTTATACTGTACAGACTGACCCTACACCTAAACCTACCCCTACCAGGAAACTATGTGCATTTTTTGATTTTCAAAAAACACACACTTTAGTATGTTTTTTAAGCCTTTTGAATTGCGGGGACACTGAAAATGTCCTCATAAATCACCTTCATATTGTAATGTCATATATAAATGTGTGTCCTCATAAACCACACACACACAAATACTGTACATATGCTATATATTGACAACATATTTTTCTTAACTACATATGGATGTGTGTGTATTTATATATCTACATAATAAATATACACAGCACACACATAGCTATATTGTGTAAACAAAAGCTTTTATACTGGATGCGTTTAATCGTGATTAATCGGTTGAAAGCACTATTTATTTATGTATTTTATTGCATTTAGAGACTTAAATATGTGTCTAAATAAACCCATCCGGAGAATATAAAAATTGTGACAACTAGCCCCGGTCTCCCCTGCAGTTTTGGGGTCTCTATAACATAAATGCAGTCACAAAAGGTTATTTGACACAGGTTTTTTGAGGATGTTGGCACTGTGCCTTAAAACAACATCATTACCTCTCCGGCTAATTTAAGGCGTTTTAATAGCTCTACAAAGTTGATAAACTACCGCTGTTCACAGAGACACCCTCTTAACATAAACGGCGCTTTGCTGATCTCTGCACTCATGCGTGCTAACTGTACACTTTTGGGGTGACTGATCATATTCCCTGAAGCAAAATGATGAATGAGGACAGCAGCAGTAAAGGAGTTAACGCTGACAGGAAGTTCAAGGAGTCCGTGTCCACGGGGGGCACGTCAATCCTCCTCTCTCACTCGCGCTCACTTACTTTCAAGGCACATGTTCTGTAGCCTCCAAACTCACTTCACTCTTTCTCAGTACTCCACTAGCGCTTTTTCAACATTATTAAATTAATACATTTCCTACTCTGTCTAAACGTAGTTTGAGTGTGGATAACGGAGACAAAGAAACCAAAAGGAACATGTTCCATTCCCAATGTTGAGTGTTTGAGGATAGCGTTTCTTTCAGCGTTCGCGCGGCGCGCACGGAGAGTACAGTGAGTGACGCGAGACTGTTAACGTTACTCAAATATGGGACAGTAAATTCAGTGAAGATGACACCTCATACTCAGCGAAGAGACTCCCGAGAAAGTTGGAAACTGAACACTGGAGCATCCAGCGTTGCTTAGTACATTACAATACGGGAAGACGAGCCTCCAGGCGCGCTGTTTATACAAGACAAGGAGGAATACTCACTGATGCTCACGAGCTGTTGATCCTTTTCATCGAAGTGGGATATTAGGATTGAAAACGTAGTACATACATTGGTTGAGTTACTTTTGATGTCTCCGATCAGCACAGCTGTAAAGGTATGTGTTACAGCTTGGCATACTTTTGAGTGGGATTTTCTCCTGATCAGAGCGAACCGTCTTAATGATAGATTGCACAGCATTAACACTTTACAGTATATTTATCTAGCTTTTAAAAAATATTTCTTAGCAGTTAACAACGGGCAAGTTGTTCATTAATTAATTAAGCCAAGAGATTGATATAACACACAGTAATGGTGTATTCATATGTGTGCATGTTAAGACGTGTGTGGGTGTCTGTCATCATCATCATCATCATCATCATATCTTGAACCAGTAAACTCATTCTTGTTTAGTAGCTCAAACAAATCCTCCTTTTTGTCTAGTAATACTTTTAAAGATTTGTTTACTCCCTCCAAAATTAATGTCACTCAGTTCCTACTTATGTTTTCATAAAAGATGCAGTGTGCTTTTATGTCACTGTACCCTGCTTGAAATAATGGTATCATTCAATTTAAGATGATTTTTTGCACTTTTATCAGCTATACCAGAAAAAGATTAGAGGGTAAACCCATTTTAAACCGCAAAGATCACCAAACCAGTTTGGGCTGGATTAAGGTGATTTTCCCAACTGGTTTCTGCTGTATTCAAGCTAGTTTTCCAGCCTGGTAAGTGCCCAAAAAACCCTCTATAACCAGACTGGTTGAGCACCCTAGGCTGATTTGAGATGTAATGGACCCATTTCTTAAGAAATGTGTATTACCTCAGACTTAGCTTATAGGCAGCAGTGGAAAACCCTTCAACATGGGATTGCTTTTGGCATCAGATCTTTTGTCAGACATTTAAAGTCCAGGCTTTCTCAACCTCTCTTACTGCCCCCCCCCTCTTGCTCAACAAACACTATTTTCTTTAGCAGCTGGAATGCTGACTATTTGGGGTGGACAAATAAAACTTCCCAACGAATCTCGTCTGGTCTCAATTTACTCACTCGTTAGTTCAGCCGGGAATACAAACTCATTGAAAAGATGTCAGTCCTTACAAGCGGGAATCTGTATGTGCAAATACTGCCTGCGTTAACCCCAGAATATGTCAGTTTCTATTCAAAAAGAAATTTGGCTTCAGTTTGAATTAATGAAATCACATGATTGATTGGACAAAATGCATCCCAGCCATTCTGAATTTCATTATAGTGCTGTTGTTTTGTGAGTTCATGCCGATGTGCTTTATGACCTTAACACACACCACACAGATTGTCTGTCATTTTGTCTGTCAGTAGATCAGCAGGGCCGTGTTTATTTTCCTTTCAAACACAAAAGACACATGCATTCTTGACTGGCTTCAGGGTCAAAATTTTCTTTGGAAATGTCAACACGCATGGATTTGAGCTCTGAAAAGTCTCAACCAATGACACTTCATTGGTTTCCAGCTTATTATGCTATTTTGAAAATTGCAGCATACCTCAGGGCAAAACAATATCTTAAATATCGCCCATTTGAGTCTTTAGGGGGGAAAAGGGTATTGTTTGGGCATTTTCATCATATCGAAGAGAAGAATAGGCTTCAAGACTGGTCATGGAATCTGAACTGAGAGGCAGGAAGTCAGCCAAACCCTCCCTCTGGATGTTTGGACCTTTGAATGTGAAGGTTAACATGCAAAGCTCTGTTTGCTTTGAAAACCAACATCCCCTTTTCTCCATCCACTTATTCTCTTGGAAAACTGTCTTGCTAATGCCGGCCTGGTACTTAGTTTACGATGAATTTAGGAGACAAACCCCCTCCTCCTAAGAGCTCAGAGGGAATACGCCAAATCCCCATTTCCTCCCAGTGCACCCCAGCTACAAGAATTTGGGCTGATGAGCTTCCCAGCTCCATGCTCCGTGTCCCTTATGAGGAGATGCGGTAAAACCTGCATATGAGGTGTAAAGCGCAGCTCGAATGGTGTGTATTGACTTTTATAGTTCCATTCATTAACTTTAATGCTTTATTTTAAGTTCTTCATTGGCATTCATGGTTCCATGATATACTTTTAACATCCATAGTAACGTTACGTCACGCTAAATGTTTTGAAAAAGGATTATTAAAGGGATAGTTCCCCCGAAAATTTCAATTCTTTCATTAATTACTCACTCTTGTGTTGCCCCAAACCCCTAAGACCTTTGTTCTCCGAGAGCTTTCAGACCCTGCATGGACAGCAATGCAACTGAGGGCATCATTAAAATAGTCCATGTGACCTCATTGATTCAACCTTCATTTTATGAAGGTATGAGAATGCTTTTTGTGTGCAAAGAAAACAAACAATTTTGTTTGCAATTGGTAAATAAAAAAACTTCTTTGAAGTTTGGTTTTACAACGTAAACTTACACCCCAGACCTTACTTTAATATCTTATGGGAACCCACGGCAAATATAGTCTTCCGATATTTGATTTCACAATGGCAGCTCTCTATTAGGAAGTTCAATTAATTTTGAGGTTTCATTTTCATCTCGAGTGCAAATGTTCTCAGATATCCCCAGATAAGAGCATCTTGCCGGCAGATGTCGAGGTTTTGATGGCGGTAGTAACGCAAACACAGACAGAATCCCCCCCAACTCTGACCTCTGAAGCCCCCAGAATGAATGCAAGAGCCGTCCCTCAGCAGCCAAAAGCCTGACTTTACAGCATCTCCCTTAAACAGCGGCATTTCCGACACTGGTGAAGGAGAAAAGAGCTGGAAGCGGTTCAAAGATTTGATGGGTTTGGGAGGGGATGAGCTTGTTGACAGTAGAGTTTGCTGACTCCGTCTGTCTCAAGGAGTCTAGTGTTTGCAGTGGTGAGAGGGTTTCCAAGTGCAGGTGTGTCAAACGCACAGCTGTGAATGCCGTCCTCTGTCTGGTGACTCAAAACCGCACTGTTTCTCTGTCCAACTTGGATGTGTCCTCCATGAGTAATGTGTCCCCACCCTACCGCATCTCTCTACGACTCTTGATCACCTCAGGTTTCTGTCTGCACCTCTTCTGCGTTCTTTAATCCAGGTCAAAGATCACAACTTTTCTGCGTCATACCTTCTGTCTACACTTTGCCCTGCTTGGATCATTATCCATTTGTCTTTTTTTTTTTATCTCTTATCGTTGATCACTAAAAACATTCCTGTTTGTAATATATAACTGTTTAACTTCCCAGGCTTGGGACACTATGCATGACATACCGCTTCCTTTTCCTGGCTACTAAAAGGTCCATTTGCCCCCCCTTTTTCCGCTGTTGATAAATTGATGGGGCTGCATGCTAGTTTGTCACCTTGAACTTTATGGACAGACACTTATTATTTTATAGACACCATTTGCAGCACAGCTTTCCTTCTATAATTAGTTGCATACACTAAGACAAAGGGAATTTCCCTGGTGGAGAAGGCAAGAACTCAGGGCTACAAGCCCTTTTTTTTATAGCCCCACTCTTCACTACACCCGATGACACTTTTATTGAGCCTGAGGAACTTGGATGTTTCAGCCCTCTCGGCCAAAACTCTTTCCCCTCACTGTATGTTCTCTGGGGAATGATTGCTTTTCTGTGCGTTCATGACATATTTCTGCAAAACCATGAAAATGGGTCTTTTGAACTATGTAAACTGCTTTCTATTGGTCATTGTGAGGTCACTGGCCTTGATTCGTTGTGTGAATGGCAGGGAAAGCTCTGCTCTCGCTGGTCAGTTGATGATGGCCAAATTTGGATGATCTCACATGGACTGCATTACTGATGCACTGCTGTTTTACTGTGCGCTAATGGGTCATTTCAAAAAGTAGGCCAGTTTCCCAAAGCTGTGCATTAAAAGTGTTGAACATGCTTTGTGGGAACAAAGCAATTTGAAGGGACACGTTATAAACCTAATCAGCTTTGCTGGTGCATATGAATTATTTGACTTTTGTCTGACTAATTGTTACTTATTGAACTAGAACATTCTTTATTTAGTAGTTGTAACTGATTTTTTTCTCATAATTTTCTTTTCTCTTTTCTATGTGTAAAAATCATGCTGTGCAGTCATTTTTCTAGATTTTATTTTATGCTTTAAAAATCTATTCTAAACATTTCAGACTTTTTTTCTTAGAAAAAAAAGTCAGAATTGCATGAAATAATGTCAGAGTTATAGAGTCAGAATAAACAGAAAAAAGTCAGAATTTTGAGTTATAAAGTCAATCGCAACTTTATATCTCGCAATTCTGACTTTATATCTCAGAATTCTGACTTTATATCTCGCAATCGCAACTTTATAACTCGCAATTCTGACTTTATATCTCGCAATCGTAACTTTATATCTCGCAATTCTAACTTTATAACTCGCAATTCTGACTTTATATCTCACAATCGTAACTTTATATCTCGCAATTCTAACTTTATAACTCGCAATTCTGACTTTATATCTCACAATCGCAACTTTATATCTCGCAATTCTAACTTTATAACTCGCAATTCTGACTTTATATCTTGCAATTTTGACTTTATATCTCGCAATCGCAACTTTATATCTCGCAATTCTGACTTTATATCTTGCAATTCTAACTTTATATCTTGCAATTCTGACTTTATATATCGCAATTCTGACTTTATATCTCGTAATCGCAACTTTATATCTCGCAATTCTTACTTTATATCTTGCAATTCTGACTTTATAACTCGCAATTGCAACTTTATATCTCGCAATTCTGACTTTATATCTCGCAATTCTGACTTTATATCTCACAATCGCATCTTTATATCTCGCAATTCTGACTTTATAACTCGCAATCACAACTTTATATCTCGCAATTCTTACTTTATATCTTGCAATTCTAACTTTATATCTTGCATATCTGACTTTATATCTCGCAATTCTGACTTTATATCTCACAATCGCATCTTTATATATCGCAATTCTGACTTTATATCTCGTAATCGCAACTTTATATCTCGCAATTCTTACTTTATATCTTGCAATTCTGACTTTATAACTCGCAATCGCAACTTTATATCTCGCAATTCTTACTTTATATCTTGCAATTCTAACTTTATATCTTGCAATTCTGACTTTATATCTCGCAATTCTGACTTTATATCTCACAATCGCATCTTTATATATCGCAATTCTGACTTTATATCTCGCAATCGCAACTTTATATCTCACAATTCTTACTTTATATCTCACAATTCTGACTCTATTTTTCGCAATTCTTACTTTATATCTCACAATTCTGACTCTATTTTTCGCAATTCTAACTTTATCACTCACAATAACAACTTCATATCTCGCAATTCTGACTTTATATCTCACAATTCTGACTTTATATCTCGCAATTCTGACTTTATATCTCACAATCACATCTTTATATCTCGCAATTCTGACTTTATATCTCGCAATCGCAACTTTATATCTCACAATTCTTACTTTACATCTCGCAATTCTGACTCTATATTTCGAAATTCTTACTTTATATCTCACAATTCTGACTCTATTTTTCGCAATTCTTACTTTATATCTCGCAATTCTGACTTTACATCTCGCAATTCTGACTTTGTATCTCGCAATTCTGACTTTATAACTCGCAATCGCAACTTTATATCTTGCAATTCTGACTTTATATCTCGCAATTCTGACTTTATATCTCACAATCGCATCTTTATATCTCGCAATTCTGACTTTATATCTCGCAATCGCAACTTTATATCTCGCAATTCTAACTTTATATCTCGCAATTCTGACTTTATATCTCACAATCGCAACTTTGTATCTGGCAATTCTATCTTTATATATCGCAATCGCAACTTTATATCTCACAATCGCATCTTTATATCTCGCAATTCTGACTTTATAACTCGCAATCGCAACTTTATATCTCGCAATTCTTACTTTATATCTTGCAATTCTTACTTTATATCTCATAATTCTGACTCTATATTTCGAAATTCTTACTTTATATCTCACAATTCTGACTCTATATTTCGAAATTCTTACTTTATATCTCACAATTCTGACTCTATATTTCGCAGTCGCAACTTTATATCTCGCAATTCTAACTTTATAACTCGCAATAACAACTTCATATCTCGCAATTCTGACTTTATATCTCGCAATTCTGACTTTTAAACTCGCAATCGCAACTTTATATCTTGCAATTCTGACTTTATATCTCGCAATTCTGACTTTATATCTCGCAATTCTGACTTTATAACTCGCAATTCTGACTTTATATCTCACAATCGCATCTTTATATCTCACAATCGCATCTTTATATCTCGCAATTCTGACTTTATAACTCGCAATCGCAACTTTATATCTTGCAATTCTGACTTTATATCTCACAATTCTAACTTTATAACTCGCAATAACAACTTTATATCTCACAATCGCAACTTTATATCTTGCAATTCTGACTTTATATCTCGCAATTGCAACTTTATATCTCGCAATCGCAACTTTATATCTTGCAATTCTGACTTTATATCTCGCAATTCTAACTTCATAACTCGCAATTGCAACTTTATATCTCGCAATCGCAATTTTATATCTCGCAATCCTGACTTTATATCTCGCAATCACAACTTTATACCTCACAATTCTGACTTTATATTTCGCAATTGGAGTTTATATCTTGTGATACCCTTTTTTATGTTTTATTCCGTGGCGGAAACGCCTTCCATATTTCTTTTTTTTTTTTACAAAGACAAAACACTGTGATTATGACAACACTGAAAGTGCCAAAAATGGCTTTATGGTCCTTTTTAAATTAAATGTTTAATTCAGTAATGCTTGTTTTTATTATCAATTTCACACTATGTATCTCTAAATCTGAGTATAGCTGAACCATCTGTCACAGATCATAGACATGATTCAACCCATAATTTAATATTGACTAAATTTGTAGTTGCTGCCTTTTGGCTTTGTCCAGAATCCACTCCTGATGTGACCAACTGGCAAATGCTTGGTTGTAAAATCACTTATTTGTTCTGTTCTGTCACTCAAACAAAACAAAAATAATTAATTATTATAAAAGCGCAGATTTTTTTCCATGTGACATGTCCATGTTGTCCAATTGTTTTTCTATTTCAAGCCAATTATGATTTGCTCTGAGAAACAGTTGTGTCATTAACATATTTTACAACCACCACTTAATATTGCCTAGAAGATACGCTATTGAACAAAGGCTAAAAAACAAAAGGCTCAAAACTCCTGTGATCGAGGACCACATACAGCGTGGCCTGCATTATTAGCCCTCCCTCCTCACTGCCCCTTCGCTTTCATGCCAACTGCATTTCCTCACCAGCGTATGTGACCACCCCAACCCTGCATTATCCATTGTGTTTGTGAAGCCTTTGTTGTCTAACCGAACAAGGAAAAGAATCAAAAAAATGTTGTTCTGGTGGTGCGCAGACATGTCGAAGGGGTGGATGGCAGTGCTGTGGTCCAGCTACAGAGGGAAATGTAAAGGTCAGCTGGAAAAGAAACAATAACCTTTAAAAACTCTCTGCGAAAGACAATAGAGCAGCAGGGCCGGGACTGACAATAGTGACACTTCTGTTTATTTACGTGTTTGAGTGCATCAGCATTGACCTAACTTTGTGAACAGGTCAGCTGCTGGACATCAAAACACATCTTCACCCCTCCACACACTCTCATGCACCTCTGTTTATGTGTGTTGGCCAGTTTTGGATAGATGGACGTTGCACTGGGTGTAAGTGTGTTTACAGTAGTGGTCTCTATTTGCAATATGAATTCATCTGTTGATAATTCTTTACAGTTCAGTGTCAAAAGTAATAGTTTTTAATGCTTTTTTATACTTTAGTTAAAACCAGGAGCTTTGCTTCTGCTTTTTGTTTTTGGTTGGAAAATAACTATGAAAATGAATAAGAGATGTTCAAGAAACTGTTCAGTTCTTTGTTGGTATCTGTGGTTCCAAAAGGAACCTTTTACTACAATGAAACCTTTCCTAGCACGAAAGGCTCTTTAGAGTGGAAAAACGTTCTTAAGTTCTTTACAGTAAGAAAATGCGATCTTTTAAGAACTGTTCTCTGGGGAATCTAAAATGGCATGGCATTCTATGGCATGGCATGGGTTCCCAAACTATCCAAGTACCCCATGAAATTTGAAGCAAATATTTTAAGTATGACACATTTGCAAGTTCACAGTTCTGTAATGGTCACATGCAAGTAAGTATAAAATATTACCAATATAAATATATTTTAAATATATTTAAAATATTAAATATTTAAGCCTTTTATTTTGTTTAAACTTGGCCAAAAATTCTATTTCTGTTTTGGCAGAATAGTGGTAAAATGCTGTAAACTTTCTAAATGTTGGAAATTGTATTAGTGTTTATGTGATTAATTTGCATAATGTATTGCAATTTCACGTTTTATTAGCCTACTATTAATTGTGCAGTCCAATTTGTTTATTGCGATATTTGATTTAATTAAAAATTAGCATTTCATTATGTTTTCACCATGGGGAATTCTTTTCTTGCTATTATAAAAAATTATATAAAAGTCATAATTGTGAGAAATTAACTAGGAATTTTGAGTTATAAACTTGTTTTTTAGACTTTTTTTTCTTTATACTCACAATTTTCTCAGAATTGCGAGAAGAAACATTTGTATTGTGAGTTGGAAAGTTGCAAAAACAAGCTTCCATATGAACCCCCTGCATTAAGTTAACTGTGTTCTATAGTGTGTCTATAACTTATATTATATTTAATATATTTTATTATGTTTCGGCTGTGTTTTGTCAGTGACTGAGTCATTAATATTAGAATACAAGAAACAGGGGACTTCCTCACACTAACGTAGAACTGTAATCCAGTTCTTCTACCCTTTAGACACGCAAAAAGAAAACTCCCCAAAACACACACATGTGCAGACAAGAACAGGCATACAGCTGTCCAGCTGTGCTCTCATGTAATAGGACTCTTTCAGCGGGTAGTTTCGTCTCTATGACTGTCAGACTGCAGAGCGTACGGATGCACCTGGAATGATGCCACAAGAGATGCAACTGTAATGAAAATTACAGGGTGGAAAAAGGCCTCCCGCTCAACGTTTTTCATTATGACAAAGTTGCAATTTTGCTTGAGGAGCCCGTCAGGGTGTTTGGAAGACGTATGGAGACTGGCTGCTTTGCATTAGGGAGAGTAGAGTTCTCACTAACCTCATTCTAACCTCTGCGCTGGCTAACCAGATGTTGGCCCTCATCCACTCTGCCTCAAAAATACTTGCTGTCCCCCCAACCCCTCTGACGGAAACATTTATTCGCTATTAGAATCTGTTGTTGGAAAACAAGTTAATTTTTTTACCACAATTCCATTTCTAAAATTCGGGAATTTCGCAGCAAACAAGCTCTGGAGCCAAAAAAGTACATGGGGTTTTGACCGCAAAGGCTTGTAGTGTTCTACAACCTTCATTCTCACAGTTACAGGAAGTGAGAGGACTTTAATGAGGCAGAGCTGGAAATGGGCCCTTAAGGACCCGGGGGACTGCGGTGAGAAACACTCTGAAGGACAGTGCATGGAAAAGTGCCAGGGTAATTTTTAATTTGGTCTGGTTGCGAGACATCCAAAACAGATCATTACGCTTGGCTCGGAGTGTTTCGCTGCAACTGAAGTATGGACACAAACAGAGCTGCCTAAATAACAGGAGCTACAGTGTATCATCCACTAGCTACAACTTTAGATCAACCTTAGGTTGTCAGTGGCTCATGGCCCAAGATTTGGTTGCAAGTCTGTTCTTACAGGAGGGGAAGCCAATGCTTAATGTGAATTATAAAATGCGACCAGCCATATAATGGTTAAGGATGCACAATATATCTGTATTGTTTCAGTATAAGTCAATTTTGTTAATTTATCTGTATCATTCGATATTGGACATTCAAAGCTAACAATGTAGTCATCAATTGTTGAATCAACAGTGTGATGACACTGTACTATTTCCTTGCCAGAAAGCATTTTTTAAATGTACATTTTTTAAACGTTTTTTTTTGTTTGTTTTATTTAAAAAATACGTGTGTACTGTACATTTTAATGTTGTGATACCTGCTTTTACTTATATCTTTTAAAATAATCACTTTTAATTTATTTATGTTTTTATTTTATCTGTAACTTTAGAAAGATTTCTTTAAAGCTTTTAAATAATTTCATTCACATTGGTTTACCCTCATTTACAGTTGCTGAGTATCATGTAGTCATACTGTACATATCAACGTTGTGAATTCGAAATTCAGTTGTAACATTTAAAACGGATTTATTATTTTGAAATTAAACTTGTTTAGAAAGAAAATGTCTATATAATATATATTTTTTACTTTATGGATTTTTTATTTGTGGATTAATCATTTGTTACAGTTTGGCCACGTGCCTACTGGGCCATATTTCACCCCAAAATTTTATTCTATCATTAAAGAGTTAATTCACCCTAAAATGAAAGTTTTGTCATTAATCATTTAACCCCCACGTGGTTCCAAACCCATAAAAGCTTTGTTTGTCTTCAAAACACAAATGTAAGATATTTTGGATGCTTGTGACTGTCCCATTGCCTGCTATGGTCCATAAAAGTATGAAAGACATCATCAGAAAAGTCCATCTGCCATCAGTGTTTAATCTGTATTTTATGAATAGACACATGGGGGTTAGTGATTAAAGACAAGATTTTCATTTTGTGGTGGAGTAACCCTTTTAATTACTCAACCTCATGTCGTTCAAAACCTGTAAGACCTTCATTTAACTTTGGAAAATAAATGAAGATATTTTCAATGAAATCTGACCACTGGACTATTTTAATGATGCATTTCCTACCCATGGGCCTTAAACATGTCAGTTGCATTGCTATATATGGAATGCTCTCAGATTTCATGAAAAATATCCCAATTAGTATTACAAAGATGAATAAAGGTTTATGGTATGTTCACACCAGACGCTACTTGCGCGAATAAATCATGCTATTTGCGCGTAGTTGGACATAACTTAAGACATAACTTTAAGTTTACTCGCTTCATTCGCGTGTATAAATTAACTTAACAACAGACGCGAATGCACGTTAAAAGAGGGGCTTCTGCCAGGCGGCTATCGTTCATTGGTGGAGGGGAAAACCGCAAAAAAAATTGTATATTGCTTTTATTGTGCCATGAAATGCTGTTTTAAGAGTATTTCAGGTGAGAATGTAGTTGTTTAAAACATTTGTGGTTTATTAAAAAAGAGAGGACCTATTTAAAAGTTTGCTTCGCTGATTTCGGAGCTGTGTGCTCCACGCGAACACCGGGTGCTCAGTGCTCATGTATCCGCTGAGGGCAGCCTCACCGCAGCTAGTAGTTCACTTGATGCTGCCTCCTGATGTCTTTAGTGGTTGAACAGAAGGCAAAATCAGTTTTAGGTATCTCTCATAGGCAAATTTTTTCTTTGTAAATATGAAGATCTATCATACATCAACGATGATTTTGTCTTTCATAGTTTCAGAATTCTGCCTCCGCTTGGTACGTAGTAATCACTTAACTACTAGAGCAAGCTCCTGATTGGTTAACGCGGACAAAGTTCCGATTTTTCAACTTGAGAGATTCGCGCGAATCCTGCATTACCCGCACCAAATGCCCAAATCGCGTCATTTGCGCCGCTTAATTCACGTGAATCGTGCCACAGGATGTCTAATCGCGTCTTTGCATTGACTTAACATGTAAATCACCCGCGCTTAACGCTTCATTCATGTCTGGTGTGAACATACCAATAACAGGTTAGGAATGAGTAGGAGGCTGAGTAATTAATGACAGAATAAACATTTTTGGGGTGAACTATCCCTTTAAGTGAGAACCCTTGTTGACACGATATGATAAACATTAACACAGCATAGAGGAGCCCTGTCTATTCGGATTGTTTCCTTTTCTTGAAGTTCCAGCACCAATTGCGCTGACAGGACACATGCTCAACATTTGGGAAAGAGAGCTGGGGATTTTTGTGTCTGTGCCAACCATTACATACATTTCGTTTTCTCTTCTTTTAGAGAGAGAGAGAAAGTGCGAGACGAAACCCTTCGAAGCAAGGCTGCGAGCTACACCCCCACTCTTTCTCAAACAGCATCTATCGAGTTTCAGCTCTTTAATTGCTTTGGCTCAGACCTTTGGTATTTTTTTCCTCTAGTTTTTTTTTTTATTGTCTTCCTCTTTTCATGAAAGAAGCGGAAGGCACTTTCGCACTGATAAAGAAAGAGCCGTTTGCTGTAGTTTTTCTCAGTCTAAACTAATGGGAGTATACTCTACATTTGTTGAGTGGTTAAAATGTTCTGTCACTTACATTTTTCTTTTGTTCTTTCCTTCTTACTTAGACGTCACTGTGAGGTGCTATTCTGAGCTATTTATCATTTCAATTTATTTTATTTTATTTCATTTTATTTACAAACAGACTTCTTGCTCTGAGGTGACTGGCAATAATTGAATTTAATTTAACAAAATTTTATCATTATTTTATTTTATTTTATTTTTGTTTCGTTTATAAACAACTTCTTTCTGTGAGTTACCCAATTATTTATTTTATTTTATTTTATTTTATTTTATTTTATTTTATTTTATTTTATTTTATTTTATTTTATTTTAT
>JAUMHG010000059.1:7661518-7674703 GCA_032359395.1 Enteromius anoplus
AAAACACTTCTTTATTTGCTGCTAAGAAGAAACCCCAGAAGTTATGTGAAGTATAGCTCCATTGTGGTTCAAAGTAATGAGAAAAGGGGGGGGACATACCGAACTGTGACACTACTGTATCGTATCGAACCGAACCATGATTTTTGTGAACCATTACACCCCTAATATATATATATATTTTAAGGTAATCTTTTAATTGTTATTTAATACATTTGTATCTATAGATGGGATATACAACCATTCAAATTCCACAATATTTTAGGATTCTCGGCATCCGTTAAAAACAAAAACAAACAAACCTAGATTAAAACAACACACTGTGTAGGCTCAGCTATATTGGTTCTGTTTTATGGGCCTGCAGAGAGAAGTAAAAGTGGTCTGTCATGAGTGACAGGGTCATTGTGAACAGCCTTTGAACTAAAGGGAATATTGCCAGTGCCAGCCAACAGGTGTGCGTGTGTGTATACTGTATAGAATAAGTGTGTTATCCTTTGTATCTGTGACTGATTGATTGCAGAGGCTCATGGCTACATAGGCTGGAGGTTGGGGAATGCCTGAAATGTTACTCCTTTTCCCTTTCGCTGATGGTTTATTTGAAGCCAAGCTTTTCATAAGCCAAGAAAAAGAAAAGGCACGCAAGCTTATGCTTCCTTATGAAAAGATGCCTTCAGATCAAATAGCCATAAATTGGTTGTTGAAAGAAGGGGATCATGCTGAGGAATTCTGCTGTTTTATCAATCTGTGGTCTCAAAATGGAGGCTGAGTGGTGGATGGTTTCGGGGACATAGTGCTGACTCTGGGATATGTGTGTATGATGTCTGATTGGAGTCATACCGAGCCGGGCTCAGCTTCTATTAGTAAGAGCCGTCTGGTTTTGATAGAAAGCGTAACAAAGAATGATGTCAAGTTAGTTGGAAACGAGATGAGCGTGAGCTCACAGTGCATGGCTTTGCTGCGTGTCACTGTTTTGCCTGGTCTTGTTTGTGTTGGTTATTATTAGTTTGTGAGGTGTTGTTTGGTGACATTTAGGTGCAGTAGGTTCAACTCCAGTGTGTGTGTGTGTTTGTGTGTTGATGTAGGGAGCATTTAGGGGATCAAGACTGAGAGATTCCCCCTTTTTGTTTCAGCTGCATTTCAGCCAAATAGGACAGGAAATTGGGGGACAAGGGGGGCTTGGCTGTAGCCCCCATTCTGGGGCACAAGCGGAGATGGAGAGGGACTCACTCCTGTTCCAAACTCCAAACTGACCTACTTTCTCAGACAAAGACTCAGAGAGTGTTTAACTTCTCTTACAGTACCTCTCTCTCTATTGTGTGCCACCTTTACAAACTTCCTCTCATAGATAACATTTGCTTTATTTCTTTCTATCTATCTATCTATCTATCTATCTATCTATCTATCTATCTATATATATATATATATCTATCAGTGTTGTTGTATTTGTCCGCTCTCTTTTTTTCTTAGTGTTTTCTCTCGTTCTGGTCCATATCTCATATGTGAACATTTATGTTTTTCTTTTTGCCAGACTGGCTGTCATAACACACTTCATGTATGCTCTAGTAAGTCATTTGGGTCGGACGGCATCTGCCAAGAAAATGTGCACATAACTTATGGTTCCTTTGTCTGTGGCTGGTCCCGCTTGTCTCGCACACTCTGCTTTCATAACTCACAGCGTAATCCTCAGATTTCCCCTCACCTCCTGGATTTTCACTCTTCCCCGAGTAGCTGTGTCATCACTCATCTCTTCGTCTAGCGCTCCAGTTTTGCCATGTGTCACTCTCATGAGCACCGTTCGTTCAGGGAAATTCTCTCCGGTCTACGGCTGAGTGTAAATCACCGTAATTACAGTGTCCGTGGTCCTTGTTCCCCCTGCCTTGTAAAGGTGCTGAATGCACTAGTCCCTTATTTTCTGGCTCGTTTTGCCCCCACCTCAGCATGTTTGCCTTCCCAGATGCCTTGTGGCTCTGGAAACAAACAGTAGAGGAAAAAAGACCCCACGTTTTACAGTCCAGGAATGCAGAGGCACAGGGAAAGCTGGAGGGTGACAAAAAAGAGCCCCTTGTAAAGCCAGACCGCTGTCTTGCAGGACTTATATGGTTTGTTTATTTGTACCTATTTATTGTAGCGGTTCAGTTTGAGTCTGTTTTTAGTTTGTTTTGCCTGATGGCCTTCTTTTGTTGGCTCCAGTGCCCGTAGTTTCTCTCTGGAGATTGTTACTGCCATTCTTGGCACTTTCCCGTACTTTAGTCCGTTGCAGTCTGGTGGAATTTGTTTGTCTATGTTGGCTTGTTGGTTTTGGTCCCAGGGCTTGGTTATTAAGGGTTAATGAGGCCAGACACTGATAAACGGACTGATACAGTGTTGATAGATAGCGCTGTTTTAACTCTGCAAGCCCTACAGCCAGAATCCAGACCACTCCTGAGACCGCTTGCCTCTGCTCTATTTTGGTTTTTGGCATCTGTCGGACACAAAATAGGCTGTAAAATATGATGAACTTTCTAATTTAATGCAAACCGCATTTTACTCATTAAGGCAAGAATGTATCTTCTTAACGGCAGCATTACTATGATTATAGTGTTGGAAAACCACTTCAAGCTGGAAATCTACCCAAGTCGTTGGTTTAGTATAAATGATAGCTAATTATTAAGCTATGCTATAGATCTTTTTTAAAGAAACATTCTGGGTTGCACAAGTTAAGCTCAGTGGAGATTGTGGCATAATGTTGATTATCACAAAAAATACTGTAGCCTCTTTAATTTTCTTTTAAAAAAAAATTACGCATTTGCAGTGGATGTAAATAGAGCCCCTTTCTGAAGATTTAAAAGCAAAAATGTGAAGCATTTTATAAAAGCACTAATCAAAAATGTGTATTATTTTAGCTGCAGACTTGTTCCTGCAACTTGTACTGTCCTTTTAGGTTGCAAAATTAATTATTACTATAAGAAATTGTTTTTTTTAAAATAAGGAGTCTCATATTTTTACTAAGGCTGCATTTATTTGATACAAATAAAGTAAAAATAAGTAATATTGTAAAATGTATTACAATAGCCGTTGTTTAGTCACATTTGTCACATTTTTTACTGTATTTGTTTTACTGTGATATTTACTGTCACTATTTAGTGTAATTTACATATTTTTGTGTGAACGATTCTTGTGAACAATAGAATAATGCATAAAAGGTTAGTTTGCTACAGTAAAATTATGTTAAGATGTTAAAAAGTCTTTTGGCTAAACTGTTGAAACCATTGATATTTTGATGTTTCATAATGGTCCATTTCACTTCCGTCCTACGTTTCTCGCTGTGACCCAGATCTTCCTTAAACTTTAACCCAGCGGAACTGCTTCCCTTTAACTCAGCGTTAACCAATCACTTCATAACTGAGAAAGTTGGTGACCCCGATTCTCTGTTCCTCATCAGACGGCCCTAACCTACCACTATTTTACGTGGCGTAATGATGAGACCGTTTTCTCATGAGACTGGCTTATGACTTTTTCCGAGGTCAGAGGTGAAAGAGCAGAGAGAGAAAAGATAAATATTGTTAGAGGGGCTCCTTTTAACCACTGTATTAGTTGCATGCTTTGCTTTCCTGCACCGCTTTGTATGTTTACTCTGAAGATCATTGAGGGGCTCAAGTGTGGCGTCCATGGTAATTACATTACAGCAATTCTTGGTGTCGAGAGAGATCATTCAGGGGTGAGAGCCACGTCCCGCTGTGTCGGAACCATTTATAGTCTCTTTTTAGTCTATGAGTTATGAATCCACTCAGTGTCTGCAATGGGAAAATGTAATGGAATAGAGGTCCTTCACCAATTTCACTGGTCTCACAGGAGTTTTCTGAATCGGTAACAAGCAAAGCAAATTCATGTGTGAAAATGCCTCGTATGATTTCTGTGAGGTCATCCACGCTCAATTTTCTCGCTTCCTCTCTCTCTCAGGACTATCTTGGCTGCATTATTGACTGTGGCGACTTGCCTGTCAAACCTGAAGAGGTCAGCACCCTCTTCTGCAACATCGAGGACATCTATGAGTTTAACAGGTGGGTGTCTTCATTCTGGGTGGCAGGGTATCTGTTGAATTGGTCTCAAACACAATAACTGGCCTTGGTCATGAGGGACAACATGCAGATGTCTGCCAAGAGCAAGTATACACCATTTCTGATGCACTCCAGCAGACTGTCCCTGAAATGCTGTAGTTGATCTGGAATGCTCTTGAAACGTGAGCAGGAGACGTTTTCTCAGCCGTCGTCATAACTTAAGCTCTTTTTACAAAGACATATGGTTTATTACACTGCAAGTTCATCCATGGTCCACCGAACAATTTAGTCAGTCTTGTTATGTGTCTGTTTCACACTGTTTATTGCAAATGACACACTGTGTTTATTTCAGACTCGTACGCATTTTTTAGCCCAGAGGTTTCAGTTGGTGGGTCGCTGCTACTTGCCACTCATACATCATGTTTTTATATAACTCTCTTTCTTAGTTCATCTCCACTCCACATCATCCCTCTAATGACATTAGGCAGTTTCGAAATTGGACATGACGCCTTACTGCCAGCTCATGGGGGAAATTATCTTGGCCGTGCTGAAAACAGAAAATCTTAAAAACTCTTGTGTGTCCTCGTGACCTTATTTAATAAAACTGCCTTTAATAAAATGCCAGTTTTCTTCCCATGGCAGCTGCTTTTGGCCTCTGGTTGAGATTATATTGGCATGTAATGAGTAGAATAAGTTATTGGTTTTTAGTTATACTATTCTTAAAGGGATAGTTCACTTATAAATAAATCATCTTTCATAATTTACACTTTGTAGCGTTCACAGGTTGTCATGTTCCAAAAAATAACAAAAAAGCACAATAATAAGCAGGCCATACCGTATGACTACACTACTTTTTTAAAAGTTTGGGTTCAGTAAGCTTATTTATCTGTCTCTGAATGGCAATTATTTGATCAGAATTACAGTAAAAACTTTAAACTAATCTGTTTAAATATATTTTTAATTCATTCCTGTGATAGCAAAGCTGAAATTCACATGATCAGAAATCTGTTTTATTTAAATAAATATTATCAATGTTAAAAAACAAAATAATGTATCAAACTAAAAAAACAAAAATAACAGAATAATAGTGTCCCAGTTAAATTAAAGTATTAATTTCTTTGTTAAAAAAAGAGCAGTATTTTTTTGACTTAATCTTTACTTTCACTTCTGATAAGATTGATGTGGCCTTGTTAAATTAAAATGGTAATTCCCTTTATATATATATATATATATATATATATATATAAAACTTTTGAACAGTAGTGTGTATGTTCCAATTCATCTAAAGCCACATGCTATATTTACATGATTAATAGACTGAAATTTAAGTCACTCTAAAATCAGATCCTTCATTTAACTCAGCACGCAGCTCTCAAATCATATGAGAATGAATAATGGCTGAAAGTTGGTCTGTTCATCCCACAAAGCTTTATGTTTATGAAAAACAGGGACTTGGAAAATATTCAATATTTCTTTGATTGTGCTCAGAGAAAGAATAACAGCATGTGGGTTTGGAAAGACAACGATGGTGAGTAAATGATGAGTGAACTAGCCCCTTAAATCAGCTCTCGTGCCTCTGTAGTTGTTAAGACCATATAAAATTAATGACCGACCTTGTTTTTTGCCCTCTTTCGTATAGTTTAAACACACAAAGGCTCTCTCTTTGTCTGTTCTTACTCTAAAAAGCCCTCTGCTCATTGCTGTGGAATGCAGCCCCTGTATTCAGAGTTGATTCTGTTGAGTCTACTTTCTTGGCACCGGTCAGAGCTTTAGGACACATACAGATGTCATTTTCCTTTTAGCCAAAGCAGCCGGGCTCCGAGGTAGAGCTCAGGCCCCTGTGGTGAACGAGCCACACATGACCTGTCAGAGAGTGAGGGTGCAGCCAAGCGAGCAGTGCATCTTGGGACAGCAGACAGGACTTATTTTGTTCCCACAGACATCTGTCCAGTTATAGTGAAGCATTGTAAATTGTGCACTTTTACACTGGAATGCTGCATTTGTCTTTTGCAGCGACTGCAGGGAACAGGCTGTTTTTGCTGGCTTCGGAATCTCCTCTCAATTTTGCAGTGAGGAAAACATTTCACTGCTGACTCATTCTTGCATTTTGCAATAGTTCTTGTAAAACCTTATTAACAGTTATTATTGTTCTGGATTTATTTTAGCATTTATAAACACACCCTTGTGTTTTTTTCCCATCTGACGGACTTAAATGGGTGTAAAAACAGGGTCAGCTGCAGTACATGGCACATTGTCCTCGGTGGCTCTTCAGAACAGGCCTTTTTAAAGCCATACTAAATACATAATAAATATACACTTTTAAAATTTTGGAAATTAACTTTTTGAGCTGTTTTTTTTTTTTTTTTAAGAAAATAATATTTTTATTAAACAAGGACACATATGATTGACACAATTTCCAGAAATATCAGTTTCAAATAAATTTACATTTTAGTTTGAAGTAATCCTGAAAAAACAGTCACCATAATATTAAGAAAAACTGTTCCGAACACTGATAATAATAAATGTTTTTGAGCCCAAAATAAGCATATTACAGTGATTTCTGAAGGATCATTTAACCTTGAAGACTGGCTGATTAATATTTAACTTTATCAACAGAGGAATAATAATATATTAAAATGAAAACAGTTATATAAATACTTTTTCTCAAGATTATATATTTTTTTATAAATAAGCCTTGTTAAGTATTTTCACTTGCATAATTTCACAAAAATTACAGCTTGATTTCAGATGACATATGATATCCTGCTCAAAAGTGATATTAGGCTTAATTTGTTTTTTACATATTTTATCTTAAGTTTGTCTCCTAGGTTACCAAGCATACTACTTATACTTATATTTCTTATAAATATCAATATGCATAAGTAGTATTTTTTTCCATAATGTATTTTCAGTCATTTAAATGTTTTTAATGAAATGTGTTGCTTTAAAGAATATTTAACTAATTGTTAATAAAAGATTTATTAAATATGGGACACCCTATAGTCATGTAACAAGTACAAATCAAGTGTGCCATTTCATGCAAGATCGTTCAATCATTTCAGTCAGTGGTCCAGACAGAATTATCAACAACCTTTACCTCTTTTTTGTGCTCATATTTGGATCATGGCCTGTCATTGTACCATGCTTTTAACGCTGCTAAGAGACACTGTCCATTTCTTAATAAAGACAAATCTGATTTTCCCTAAAGCACACATCTCACTGTCCTCGTGTCTCCCCACTGTCTCACTGTCTGCTTTGATCTCGTTTGAGAGAAGTAATGGATGCAGACTTGTCCTGAGGATTTGTATATTGCATAAAAAAGATGAATGACTGTGAGAATTTCCCCCACCATAGGATGCTGTGTCTCCAGCAAAAATAAAGGCTTGACTGCTGTGGGAAATACGAGCTAGATGAAAGGAACCGTAATGTAGCGAACTTCTGTTTGAGTTATACACACCATGTTAATGGATGAATGGTGGGAGTAGGACAAAAGAAAGGGATGAGACGACAACTTATGAGTCCAGTCCAAAAAACAGGAAGGGTGAGGTGAAGACTGAATGGGAAAAAGGGAATTAAATTTTTTTTATATTCAGGGCGTCTTGCAGGTAACTCCCTGTTTTTGGTCATAACTCCTGAAAATAAATAAGTTAGACTTTGTTAAAGTTATAGTTTGTTACATGGTTTTACTACATAGCTACATAGCTAATTCTGACATGCTCAAAAAACCAAATCTGGTGCCTTAATGTCTTAAATTTCTCATTTAACCTTAAGTCATACCGCAAACACTTTTGCATGTACTGTATCTGGCAAAGAAGAACCTGGGAAAGCATTTAGCATGCATGTAACACACATATTTCAAGTCTCAAACTATTGGTCCGCCAACACTTTCCTGGGATTTGAGAGAAGGGGCCAAAACCTCACAAGATTTGCCAAGATCTAATTGAATCCAACTTATCTACTACAGTTCGGACTAGAAAGCAGATACTTGTGGCTTTGAATCGACTGTAACGTCTTTATTCTTTTACATTTCCAAATGATGGAACTATTTGTTATTATGCCACACCTTCCAAGACAGTCAAGTCATCGTTCTGGAACATCCCATCCCTTCAGGCACCTCGAACACCAAGCTCTTTGGACAATCCAAGAAAGCATGCATGAACTCAATTCAATTTCCTTCATAACCACAGTGAAGTCCCCCTACCACAAAGGTCAGCCACTAAATGAATTTCGTCTTCAGAGGGGAAGAGAGGATGATGAAGGCTGGAGCGCTGCGGTTTCCTTGCGAACTTTTCCCCTCAGCCACATGAAGTAAAGTCCATAGTGTTTAGAGAGTGTCACGTTGTTTTCTTTCACGATATAGGAGGGTTTCCCTCGAGACTGACCAGCCTGGCGGTTTGGGGGCCTCTTGGGAACGTCATTTGGAGTTTCGCTAATGGACTGAATGAAATACGGCGTGCTTGAGCCGTCATATAGCTTTCGTTCAACCGTTTCTTCAAAACACAGTCAGGGAATGTCAAACCACTCATCCTCGGTTGAAAAAGTTCCACCGGCCACAAGAGATCATATCAACTCCATAACACTGAGGGAAAATCCACTTGATTCCATCTCGTGTTTGACTTACAATAGAGATTGTTTCACTAAACCAAACCCAAGCTTCCTTTATTGCATTCCAGACACTGTTACTAGCCAGTATAATTCAGGATCGATGTTTCCATTGATTTACTACCTGAAATGAGACTTTTCCCCACTAGAATAATGCACTGCAGAAAGATTTTCAATTTTGACCTTGGGGATATTGGGGTATGTTTGGAGGAAATCAAGCCAAAATGAGACGTATCCCATCTGTGTGCATTTAAGAAATGGTTTGGTCTAAATGAAAAAAAAAAAAAAATGAATGCTGTTTGGAATGCAGTTGGAGCCCGTTCTAGTCAATAGTGTCCTCTTGAAACTTCAGTCCCAGATGTTTCCTCAGAAACGGAATAACGTCGTTTAGACAAAGACATAGTCTTATGTCAGAAAATTGGTCTTTTATATGCCACTCAAATGATTTTTCAGCATGCAACTTGATTTTTGTTTTTTACAGCGAGCTTTTGGAAGATCTGGAACGTAGTCCACATGCAGCAGCCATAGCAGAGTGCTTTGTGGAAAGGGTAAGCACATGACTTTGTAAAATATACATTTCTTCCTGTTCCTTCCGCACAATGCACATATCTCAAGACAAGGAGTTTGTGTTTTAATGCATGTCACTCTAGGATTGTTCAGTTTTGTTAATTTGGTATCTTGAGGCTTGGCAGTATGGCAGAAGCACACAGATATGTTTGGGCCAGTAAAACAGATGGACTCTGTGAAACGAAACCTAAACATATCAGCAAACAGTGTTGAACTTTCAACACATGCACACGTCAGCTAAGTGCATTTGCAGACACTTTTGGCGTTCTTGTCTCCACACCACAATGACACAACAATGAGCAGACCAGGCTGGGATGGGAACCAGACAAGGACATCATTCATCAGAGGGGTTAAATATGCTCATGGCTCTTTGTGCAAAGATTTGTTTCATGGTTTGGAAGAATGAAATCATTCTTTACCTTTAAATCGCCTCAGGGCTGTGTCTCTATCTCAAGCACCGAGACCCAATGTTTACCTCCTGCTGAAACGGCCACTGTTAGGATCAATTAGCACTGGCTTAGGAAGTACATTCGATTAAGCTATTACCGGTGGGTTATTTTGAGGGTTTAGCTCAATTGAACCTTCTCTAATGTTGCAGAGCCTCAAAGTCAAGGTTTTTTTTCCCCATAATCTCTGCGACATGGAAAAAAAATGAAAACTTGTTCCAAATCAAGCAGTGCCTCTAGACTAGATATCAGGCTCCCAATAGAGCACAGCATATTAGATGTGTTTACATGCTTGCACTGATGTAGCTCAGTGACTGTAACTCTGCATCTGCTGAGCTGCCCATATCTGGTCAGATCTGGGTATGCTAGCCATTGCCAGAGCAGATGATGGGGTTCACTTGTTTGGCTTGTTTTGGTACTGCTTCTGTTTTTGGTACACAAACATTCAGTGGAAAAATCTCTCATATGCTGCCAAGTGAATGCCAGTCTAGACTGTGCCCTTTTTATTAGTCTGTTATGTTTTTGTGTGGTTTCATAACTGTCTGTATATTTTTGATGTCCATAGTTAGTAGTGCACATTTGTTTACAAAATACAAGCATTATCTGTATTTTAACAATTCATGATTTTGCTTTTTTAGAGTGAAGCCTTTGACATTTACACCATATACTGCATGAATTACCCCAAGTAAGTATTACCATTAATACCATTAATACCATTATTACCATTAAAGTAACATTCAAATGTTTGGGGTTGGTAAGATTTGTGTGTGTGTGTGTGTGTGTTTGTGTGTGTGTGTGTGTGTGTGTGTGCATGTTTATGTGGACATTTGTATAATTACATGGGTATGACATAGGTTTTACAATATGAAGGTGAATTATGAGGACATTTTCAGTGTCCCCGTAATTCAAAAGGCTTAAAAAACATACTAAATGGTGTTTTTTTGAAAATCAAAAAATGCACATGGTTTCCTGTAAGGGGTAGGTTTAGGGTCAGTGTAGGACAATACCACATACAGTCTGTACAGTATAAACACCATTACACCTATGGAGATTCCCCATAAATCACAAAAACCAACGTGTGTGTGTGTGTTGAAAAAATGTATACTTTTATTCAGGAAAAAATAAAAATAACAGTAAAGATATTTACCATGTATTTCTGGAAAAAGTAGGTAACACTTTATTTTAAGATCTCCTTGTTACATTTAATTGCTAGTATAATAACAATAAATGATGCGTTATTACATGCAAGTAACCCTAATCCTAACCCTTACCATAGTAAGTACATATAAATGATTAATATCACTCAGTACTTAAATGTATAATTACACTGCGACAAGAACACCTTAAAAAAATTGTAACCAAAATGTATTATAGGTTTTTAACATTAATAATTAAAAGTGTTTCTTAGGCACCAAATCAGCATATTAGAATGATTTCTAAAGGATCATGTAACACTGAATGCTGAAGTAATGAAGCTGGAAATGAACTACATTTTGATACATATTCAAAAACAAATGCAATAATATTTTACAGTATTACTGTTTTTACTTTATCTTTGATTAAATAAATGCATCCTTGTTGAGCACAAGAGTCATGTATATTTAAAATTACTTTAACTATATATGAAGTTTATTTGCCAGTTTGCCTTTTAAACTTTTCACAAATCATGTTGTTTTTATTATGTTATCATGTTTTTATATTTTTTTCTATTGTGTTAGTCAGCTGTATTTTTTAGTTCTTTTTTTTAAGCCATCAAAATAACCCAACTGCAGTTTGATTGAGATTATACCAATGCATATATAGCATTTTGAACTGCTGAAATAGTTAAAAACCTTAATTGGCCCGCATGAATCCCTGAAGGCTCTGTTGCATAATGATAAAAGTATGTGGCATTTTTATGGAAAGCGTAATTAGAATCATGTGAAGTAGATGTCAACCACAGTGATGTATAGTCATGTAAGATATTGTTGATGAATGTCATGTGGTTTTAATTAGTCAGTGTTAGCTATATGTCTAGTAGAAAAATTAGACATATCAGAGGCAAACATGCTTGGGTGATGACTACTTGGAAATACTTTTCAGCCCCTCTCTTAGTATTCCCATGGGCCTCTGGTACAGCAGCAGCAGCAGATGTTCTGCTCAAACTGGTTCTGATCCACCTTTAGAGATTTAGCTGTTGCATATTAATGCAGATAACTCTGCAGTTACTCAGATTCTTGAAAGAATATTTTCACAAGGCAGTACTCATTATATATGCACATACACTATCAGAAACTGTAAGAAATAGGAGGTTACATGAAAATAATTGTATTTATTATTCAGATTGTTTTGTAAGTACATATGTAGGTTTATGTGGCCATCAGCTGAATGCATTACCGCGGGATAAGATAAAGTGCTGTCAGGCAAAGCTGCCAAACTGATGAGTCTCCCAGTAGACCACCCTGCTTAAATGTCTTCCTCCTTGTTTCCGTCCAGCTCAGTAACGGTCCTGAGGGACTGCATGAAGAACGAGAGCCTGGTGCGCTTCTTCCAGGAAAGGCAGGCCACTCTCTGTCACTCATTGCCTCTGGAGACTTACCTGCTGAAACCGGTGCAAAGGATTCTTAAATACCACCTCCTGCTGCAGGTCAGTGGAGTACAATGCTTTAAATCTGATCCCGTTTTTTTTTCATGTGTTTTTTGCTGGAAGATGGTGTAGCTATGGCATCTGGGATCAGGGGCAAATGGGGCCATGCTAGTAAACTCTAAAACAGACGCGTTAGACTGTACAGCTGATCTGTTGTCGCCCTCTTGTGGTAGGAACTATCCAAACACTTTGATAAAAGCGATCCTGGGTATGAGGTGGTGGAAGATGCTATTATAACCATGACGGCAGTTGCCTGGTACATCAATGACATGAAGAGGAAACAGGAACATGCAGTCAGACTGCAGGTATTCCCAGGCTTCAAATACTCTCTATGACGTTTGACTTTAATAACTCTGCGATTAATTCTGTTGCAAATGCAAACATTACTTCTTTTCATAGGAGATTGAGAGCTTGTTGCTGAACTGGACTGGGCCTGATCTCAGTGGTTTTGGAGAGCTGGTACTCGAAGGCTCTTTCCGGGTTCAGCGTGTGAAAAAGGAAAGAGCATTCTTTCTTTTTGATAAAATGCTTCTCATCGCCAAGAAAAGGCTGGATCGTTTCATATATAGCACTCACATCTTTGTAAGTCATCATCATTTGTGATCAGATTTCAGTTCTAAATTGAATATATGTTTTCAGTAGGAGTGTAGCATTTTACAGTATTTATGATATGCAAAACTCATGTTTTTCTCTTTCTCCCTCTCATCATTCAAGTGCTGTAACTTGCTCTTAGTGGAAAACATGAAGGATCCTCTCTGTTTTAAAGTGTCCGACCAAACAATCCCAAAACAGCAACACATTGTTCAGGTAAAATATTTAAAATGCAGACAGATAACGTCTCAGGGTTATGCATATAACCCATGTTCCTTGAAGGAACGAGACACTGCGTCGAGACGCATTTGGGAACGCC
>JAUMHG010000059.1:7674803-7692314 GCA_032359395.1 Enteromius anoplus
AGATTCAGAGCGGTCACGCTGGAAGGCGTTCCCAAATGCGTCTCGACGCAGTGTCGAAGTTCCTGATAAGGAACTTATAATTTTCATTATAGGGAAAAAGAAAAGCTAAAAACTTCTCTGCTTCTCTGTAGGCTAAAAACCAGGAGGAGAAGCGGCTGTGGCTACATTACCTCAAAAGGATGATAGTGGAAAACCATCCTGCATCCTTACCCCAAAAAGTAAGAGTTTTTATTGTTATATGTCAAACTAGCATCAAATTTACCAACATTGACAACTATACATAGTTTACAGATGGACACCAGAGCGATAAATATCTATTTATAACATGTTTTCTAGGCAAGGCAGGTTCTTGGTGACAACTTCTGTCAGTGTAAGTATTTTTTGCATTCCTGTCATTTGCAACTATCGCTTGCGGCATTGAGCATGACTGGCTGTGAATTCTTCATGTTCTGTTCCATATTTAGCCCCACAGTTTGATCAGGAGCCAATAAGAAAACCAATGCCTTCCCCAAGACTGGATGATGTTCATAACTACCACAGAGGAAGAAGGCAATCAGGTCTGGCATACAGTATAGTGTTCATTCGAATACCTTAATGTGCCAAACCGCGCTATTTCAAATATTTATAAATGTACATTTCTTGACAGAGCCACCAGAGTTCATCTACACCCCTGAGAAAGCCAAGAAAAGCCTTCCACTCCTCCTCGAGAGTAACCTGCCATACAAGCGTGGGAGGAGACAATCTGGTGATTATATTTTTAAAGGCATAAAATTAAGTAATGAAGTACTAAAAATAATTTGAGTTATATACAAAGCTGACTAATGCATTTATTCTATGTTTATTATTTATTTGTTTATTGTTAAGTTATATTGACTCTGGCACCAAATTTAAAGTCTTGTACTTTGGCAAATAAAGTTTAAAGTCTACAATCTAATCTTTATATCCCTCAAGCACCTGCCAAAGATATTGAAGCTGCGTTCCAGCAAAGTGGTGAGTGTGAACTTCAGTACTTTCACTTTCTATAATTCTACTTTTTTGTTTTTCTCTGATCGGTGATATTACTTTGACAGTGGATGTGAAAAATAAACAATATGTGATGAGACATAACAAGCTAAATTTTGTCTATTTTCCTTTTTCTGATCTGCCATGGCCTCACTGCTCATGGAATTCAGGTTCTTTAAAGGTGTGAGAGAATTACATTTTCTTCCATTAAATATTACATGTGTACAATCTTAATTATATTATGTTTGCAACATAATGCAATCTTGTAACAATAGGATTTCTGTATGCTTTTGATATCATGGCTGTGATAAAATGTTCATCATTATTTAAGTTTTGTATATCTATGCTTCTCTCCATTTAATGGGTTTTAGTCTGGCAGTGAAGGGGAGCTGTGCCCGCAGGCGGATAGCATGGGCTCATCAGGCAGTACCAGTACTCTGGCATCCTCTGTCATTGAAGTTGAATCTGGTCGTGATGATCTGGTTTTATGTCAGGACGAAGATGACATGACCCCACTCCCTCCAACACTGTCCATTACTGAGGAAATCATGCAGTTCATAAACGAGAGCCGTGCTCGACAAGGCATGGCAGAGTTAACATCTGAAGTGGTACATATAGCACATTTTACAGTAATTACAATGTTTTATTGCTATGAGTATACAAACTGATATGATTTTATAGCACAAATGAATGATAATGTAAATTTGTTACTGTATGCTTCTAAAATGCCATTTTACTCATTGTTTTGTTATTCATTGTGCCAGTTGAATCCAGAGTTCCCGGAAGCCCAGTCATCAGAAGCACTGCAGCTAGATGAATCCAAACCACTAATAGCTGAGGTGGATGAAAGTAAACATCAGACCAATGATACCGAAAGATCAGAACCTGAAGAAACACTGGTAGATGGGTCTGACAAAGATGAGGACAGCCATCCATCCTGTGATGCAAATGTTGCTCCGCCAGAGGAGCTTGAGAAAGCATCATCACAATTGGATACCTCCAAAGAAGTGAATCAATCAGGAGAGTTGACATTACCAGAGCCTAGTCATAGTGAATCATCTAAACTGGCAATGGTAAAGGCCACAGATGAAAAGGAGGATAAAGACACAGAGGACCCTGCCACTAAAATTGAAGAACCTTGTTTGTCTAATCATTTGGACCAAGCCATTGTTGACACAGTGTCATGTAGGTCAGCATGTAATGCTTTAAATGCAACTGACAGCGCTCTTGTCCCCAAAGCAGTACCTGAGCAAAAACTAACCAAAAGCGACAAGCAGATTATTGAGAAGATACGCAGCTATTATGAGGCAGCAGAGGCAGGTGTCGAGGAGGGTCAGACAGCTCGAAGAAATAGTTTCTCTCATATTCCTGCTGGATTAGTGAAGGATTCCGTATCTCGATTCAATGTATGTGTTCGCCAAGACAGTTTATTTGAGTCTGAGAGTAGCCGCTCAGACTGTGTTGAAACTGATGAAGCATTTTCCTTACTAACATCGTCAGACCAAGTTAACCAGAATTTGAACCATGAGAAATCTGCAGATACAGCCATTCCTCTCGCACCTTCAGATGTTATCCAAGAACAAGAAGAATTATTAAAAGACAAGACAGCAGATAAAAAGGATGAAGACATTTGTGAGTTCATCGCTTGTAAGGAACTCTGGAAGGAGAACGAAAGAACTGGCCAAGACTCTCTGGAAGTACCCTTCCCTAAAGAAAAAAACTGTAGTGAAGAAACAGATGCTTCTGCGGAAAAGAAGCCATTCCTAAACTGCACAACAACCCAGGTGCAGCATAAATCTGATCCTTTACAATGCGATCCAGAGACATCTAATCTGCAAATGAAAGCGACGGCAGATACATCTCTTCAGTATGGAAGCAGACCAAGAGCTAGGATGTCCTCCAATGGAAACCTGGATAGCCTTCCCAGCCAGATTAAAGTTGGCCGATGGTCTCATCATGGCAAGGTGGTAACGTGTAGTCGTACCCTTTACGAAGGAATGGAAGAGGTACCGGATTTAGGATTTTTTGAGGCTGGACCAGTCAATCAATGCTTGGTAGAAAACTCAGAAAAGATTCTTAATAAAGTGCAAATGCTTGCACGCATGTACACAGCAAAAGCAAGCAGCATGAAAGTACCACTTCACCAGAAGAAAACAAGAGTGAGTAGGGGATCATGGTCAGTGGAGAGGAAAGAGAGCCCTTCAGCCAACAAGTCTCCACAAGTACAGTTACACCAGGGGTATATAAGGATCCTAAATAAGCCCACAGGTGAGTTCATAATCCACATATGTTGTGTGATATTATTCTTCTGATTATTTTAAAATGTTGCTGGTTGTTTTGTTCCAGAAGAATCTTTAGTATCAACACCCGCTGAACCTTTTGGTCACATCATTTTAAAGGAGAAGCTGTCTAAAACATACCATCAAGAAAATGATTGTAATCTCATTGGTCCCCCAGATGAAATCTCAACAAATGGATCTAATTCACTGTATTTTTCATCTGCTGAATCCTCTGCTACTTCAGTTCAAGTATTAACAACTGTTATGGAATCACGGGTCTCTGTGATATCAGACCATAGAGAAAGCTCCTTAGAAAAATGTGAGTCTAAACAACATGAAAGAGATCCATTCTTGCCAGATTGCACTGGAACTCAAGTCCAAGCTGAGCCAGAAGTGCCATCCAAACTAGCCGAATTTCCATCGGTTGAACATGCTGACAATGTACAAAAGTCCATTCAGGAGATAAATAGGACAGAAGAAGGACCGATATTGCAACAGGAGAACCCTGCTTTTGTGTGCAATTCCGGTCCAAGTAGTGAACTCTTTATTGGCCCAGTGGTCATTACACATTTAGAAAAAGAGATACGCAGTATAGAGGAGAAAAAGGGCTTATCTTTACAGCACTGTGAAAGCATATTGTCCATAGATAAGCAAGATGAAATGCATACAAGACATGTGAATTCCAAGCATGACTTGGCTGATGTTAGTCCCCCATTACAGCTAGCACCCTGTGTTCTAAACACTGTAGTTATCTCTGAAGGATCAGAGCTTTCATACCCTTTAGCCCAAGAGGTTACAACAAGCCCTACACAACTAATGCCTCTGCTTGGTTCATGCGGCAAGTGTAGCCCACTGGATGTCAAATCCAAAGAAGACCTGAGCAATAATTCAAAGATTTTGAGCCCACCCTGTACACCGCCTGTAGCTGGACCTCCTTTGGATGAGCTACCAAGGTTTACTAGCCAAAGACCTTCCAATCTACCCTCCGCCACAGGAAGGAGAAGTCCCTTTACCAACTGGAATCCTTCATCTCCAGCTGATCAAAGGTAGTCTAAACTGTAGTAATCCAATTGATGATATTTAAGTTATGACATTGTAGTTGACATTACAGCTGTGTAAGTACAGTATTTGATCTCCTTTTAATCTGTCTTATCTTACCTTTTAGAGCGCCACATACCTCACTACGGACTGAGGAACAGATTCAAGATTCAGGCATTTCTACTCACAGACAATCTTTTCCCCATGCTCCTAATGATAAGCCTTCAACCATACCTTTTGGTTGTGGACGTCCATTAGATGCAAAACCACCATCTGCCTTTAGCCCAAACCTGCAAATGCGATCACCCTCTCCAGTTAGAAGTGCCCAGAACTCCAGACTGTCCTCATCTGCTTCAGCTCTCACAAAGTCTCTTGCTGCCTCTTGTATCAGTCAGACAATTTCCCAAACCATGGCCAAAAGAGGCGCACATGCTTCCCCACCCGTTAGCTCATCTCTTCTGCCCACATCTTCTGTAAGGCTAAGGTCACCATCACCCAAACCCATCACCTTGGACTCAAGTGCAGAGTCAGGTTTTAGAAATACATCCAGCACCGGCGTAGGGAGTCAACCCCTAAGGTCTTGTCCATCCCCATTCAGATCGAACAGTCTTCGATCTAGTCCAGCAACAGTTCAGACCCCTCCTCCTTACCGTAGTCAACGCTCAATATCACCTGCACCTCCAGTTAGCCTCCATTCAGCTCCATCTGCTAACAGCCTAAACTCTGCTGCTCTTGAACAGCCTTCTGATACCAATTTAAATGTTAACAATAATAATAACAACAACAGTTTAAGTAATAACGGGTGGGCCACTAACCAGAAAAAAGCACAACACACAAATGCAGCTGGACCCCCGCATTTCCATGATCCTCAAAGAACAACCTTGCACAATAGGGTTGCTCGTCCCTTTCCATCCTCTGAGCCTAGCTCTCGTGTACAGTCTCCATCTATTTGCCCATCTCCAGTCACCCGAATCTGCTCCCCTCCACCTGCACCAATTCACTCTAGTCATCTGGTAACAAAGCCACCAAATCCCAGAGCCCCCAGGCAAGGCTTTTTTACTCCTCTATCTTTAGAGATCTCAAGATCAACATCAGCTTGTTCATTTTCCCCCTGTGAGAGCCCAAGAATCACCTCTCCACCCCCTATTGGCATTCCTGCAAGTGTATGGGGTTTTGCTAATCCACAGCCAAGGAATCCCTCATTAACAAATGCAACTTCTCCAACAAAAGTGGACACAAACTCTACACAAAGAGGCTCCAGAATCATCTCTCCTACTCCAATGGGAATGTCTTTATGCTCAGCAACCAATTCGCAGAACCAGAGGAGGCTACGAGGAGCCAGTTTGCCCTTTGTTGCTCTAGGGGATAGACCACCCAGTCCAACAAGACACGAATGCAGGTCTTGGGTAGAAAGTGGGCGATGGTCTGTGGGTTCAGAATTGGGCTTAATAAGTCCTCATGGGGGGTCATACAGTGGCAGCCCATCTTCTATCAGCCCTGGCCCTCTTTCACCTGTTAGACTAACAACTGAAAGGACCGGTCTTAGCGGAAAACATTTCACAAGCATTGCCTGGCCGGATGTACAGGATATGTTAACTAAATACAATTCAGAGCCCAGTACCGAAACAAAGGTTTTGTCCTTCACCGAGACAGAGCAAGATGACATAGCGGTTGCAGAATCGAGTTGTCGGAGCACCCTGATCTGTCCCTATGTCTCTCCAGCTAACACAAATTTGAGTGAGAGTCCCATTCAGTGCCCAACCGAAGGCAAAACAGAAGAAAATTATTCTAATCAAGGGTCCAAAACAACGTTAAAAACCAGTTATGCCACGACTGTCAACTTGCAGATTGCCGGAAGTGGGAGAATAGCGTCTTTTAGCAACGCACAAGTCAGCCTGACTCAGACACTGTCCCCTGTAGCGGACAGCCAGAGCAGGAGAAGGGTCAGCATCAATAGCTGCAACTTCTCAATGCAGAACTGCAAAAGGCTTTGAGTGGTGTGCTCCTGAAGACTGGTATGGTTCCTTGTTTTTCAAAGACACTTTATCTGGCACTTTAGCATGTAGCAGAGGAGAGAAGTCAGCTTAGAGATCCAAGTCCACTCTGCACAGATAAAAAAAATTATGGACTATAAAATACGGGTGTCAGCCAGTTCATGCTTTGGTCAGTGATTTTATGTCTTTTTTTGTTTTTACCCTCAACCCTCATTCCTGGCCAGGATACCAGTAAAATCATTAGTAAAAGACTGCTTTGCTATATTTGGCAGTGTTTATTTTATTGCTTTTAAGACTCTGTCATATGCAAATGTATTATATGTAATAGAACTAAAGCCTGTGGCATTAAAGGCTTCCAGTTGGCTGTGATATATAAAAAACTTATTTATGAAGTAGTTGTTTTCTGGCACTTAACTCCTGTTTCTGTGTTTTGCACATTTTTCTTGGATGTGGTCCAGACGTGTCTGGAAAATAATGTGTTTCAGACAAAACATTCTCTTGTTTGTTAAAATACATTTTTATTGCCAGTGCTTTATATGGATTTGGTTATTAATGCATTTGAAAACAAGGGAACATAAATCGCTGCTTCGATTGTTGTTAATACAAACATCTGATCTGATATGTCTGCTGGACACAATAAAAAAACATTTTTATCATGAGCAAGAAAAGTATCTGGTGTGGACTAAGACAATGTAATGCAGACCAAACGGAATTTTGATTTTTTTTTGTGTGTGTGTGTGTGTGTGTGTATTTTTTATGATACATTATTGATTCCTACAGGAGAATCAGTCACAATCAATGAATGCTCAAGCCAACTGAACGTATATCTCAGATTTGTTTACCTAAGGCCTTTATGCTCCACACCATGCCTGCTAGAAATGGTGGAAAGAAAACAAATGTTCAAACCTGCTCTCTGTACTTAAAAACAAAAATACAAAAAACATGATTTTCACACTGTATGTAAAATGTGTTCTATTATTTGTACCTAAATAAATCCTGCATAGTGTAACTCCGGTTGAGTTGTTTTATTACCACAACTTTATTCGTAGTTAAAAATTGTATTTTGCTGTGATATCATGGTAAGTTTTTTTATGGGTATGTCTAAAAGGAGGGAAACGAGTATAAGGAAAACGAAGGTCACGTTGGATAATGAAAACTGCAGAGAACTGCATTTACAGACAAATAAATAAACATGTAGGCCTTGAGATAAAGCTGCATTGGTGTTCAATAACGCATATCATCAGACCATTTATGAAAGGCGGAACTTTTGTTTTAGTGCAGCAATAATCGGTTCAAGAGACGAATGCAGTATTAAGACGATTGCATTCATGTAAGTTTCAACATGCCCAACATTTAGCGTGATGTATTACGTTTAATCGGGTTTTTAAGAACCACGTGCATTAAAACTACATCGTTTATGCATTTATTAGCCTAAAATATGTACACCTCTCAAGTGAACCTATAGGCTACTTTCAGTTTCGGTGGCTCCTCGAGCACAGTCGTTTCCATGACTCATGAGGGCATCACAGTCCAGCCCAATCACGCAGCAGTATAAAAGACACACGACTGAACGCCACTCGCTCGGTCGATGTTGGACTACGCTGGAGGCTCGTGAAGACGAACACAGATAACCTATTCATGTAAAGTCTTCTTCGCTGGAAGTGGACAGAGACTCGGATCTCAGCGTTTTATTGTTCTCCTGGTTTTCATTGGAGCTGAGGCAGATGAAAATAAACTGACCTATTCTGCATAATGATTAGACGTGAATGTCAAATTCTGTCTACGGACGTCTTAAACTTTTCTCTTCAGAAATGTTTGATGAGGTAGGTCTGTGCTACAGGTTATTGCATTTTAAATGTGTCTATTAAGTTAGTGTTTTATGAAATACTTGTTTTACTTTTAAGTTAGCATTAGATAGGTTACGCAAATAATAAGAAATAACATACTCTTCCACCTTTTTTAAGGCACGCTCCTGTTGATTTTGTGTATTTGTCTCCTCCCTCTTTTTTTGTTTTTAGATTACAGACAGAATGTTTCTTCAGCCATGTGCTCTATATTGTGTCTCTACTAAAAAAGTGCAACCCTAGGATGGGGGAAATGTAGCCACTCAAAGCGCCCCATCTCTTCCTAGGCCTGACACCAGATGTGTTGGTGAGGGAGAGCTGGATATTTGATATGAGGACAGATTTACTCCACTATCCCATGCGGTTTACTTCATTATTTCTATATCTGCTGATCATGTTGACAAGACAGATCAAGTGTCAATCAATATGCAGCAAAGAAAGTGTGGAGATTGTGAAAATGATGGCAAGGGATCTGGGCCAAGCGGTACCATATGATTTAGTTCTGATTTTTACTTATTTAAATAATTATGATAAAATCTGTCTAGTTTGTTCTTATTCTGCTTTTGTTTAAGGTGTGGTTTTTCTTGTGACAGAAAAATGATAGCATGCTGTACACTCCAACTCTAGCAGATTATGAGGTATGTGATTTTACATGCAATCTGTAGTTATCGGTGTACTATTTGAATATGCTGCCAAAAAGTCATTTGCCAGAAGGGTGATTGAATCTTTGGCGTTTCGTGATAATGTATCATTTGCTTTTTTGGATAAGTGATGTATTTCGGTTGCTTTAAAACCTGAGGCAAGATAAAGTGCTTTTGATAAACTGCTAAATATTTACTGAATAATTTTGTGGGCAGTGATGAAGAACAGCTGGAATGAAATAGTTATCAATCAGAAGAGTAGCTTTTTGGGTTTTAATTACTAGAGTAAAAACCCCCACCCCCTCATTGATTGTGAAAGGCATCCAAAAAATGAATTTTCATAAACTGTCAAGAAAATTTAGATAAAGGTTCGAATTTCTTTTTTAGAAAGCTCTGAAGTCAACCTTCTTTTCATATTTTAGATATGCATATCAAGAAATATGCACAATTTCTTTTGAATGTATTTCTTCTCCCATCTCTAAGAACTGCTTTCTTGAGCTAGTTAATGCTCCCATAATGTTTTTCTGTATATATGTACAAAACCTGCCCTCTCTATCTTGCCCTACGGACTGGTTCACGGTATTTCTGACTCTCGCTTTGTTTATCATTCACTCTATTGCCTTTGCCTCGTTTGACTCTGTTTGCTGGTGCTCGATCTCAGCTTGTCCTGACCCTGAGCTTTTAATAAAACCTTCTGCGTTTGAACTCGAACATTTCACGCCCGATTCATAACAGAATGATCCGTCTCACTGAGTTCTGCAGCGGGTTTAATCGGGGCTCGCACCGAGACTTTTCTTTGCCTCGCAGGCGGGATTATAAACAGTCGCCGGAGACTTATCTGCGTTCATTGTATCAAAACAGATGTCACATCGATGAACTCGCGCTGCGAGTGTCAAATCTAACCCGTGGCTCTGCTCTCGCATGGCAATACGGCGAGCGCCGCTTCCAGCCTGCTGCTTCCAGACCCTGTGCAGCCATGTAAAGCTCTTCTGGTCCCGATTTCCCAGCCCAAGAGACTGTTTCGGATCTGGCCTGATCCGCCAGACTCGGTCTGTGATCCACATCTTCTATCACTGAATTCACCCGAGCTCCACATGGCCTGTGAGGCCCCATGGCCTGAACCGCCGGAACCAGTGTGTGGCACAGTGACTCCATCGGGTCCGCCTGAGGCTGTACTACCTATGGGGATGTCGGTTTAGGCCGTATAATCCCCAGAGGCCTCATTGGTGGCTGCACAGCCCATGGAGGTCCCTGAATCGTGGTTCAGTCGTTCAGGGAGGGTGTCTTCCCTGTCGGCTTTGCTTCGAAGGGCGTATTCATTCCCAGTCTGGTCACGAAGGGCGTTCTCACAGATTAATCGGTCAAGAGGGATGTTAACACTAACTGTTGGTTGCAGGAGGGCGCGTTCACTGTCAGTGTGGACCCCAAGGGCGCAATATCAGCCTGGTGGCCCCAAGAGGGCTCTGTCGCTGTTTGGCCGAACCAAATGGGCTCAGCTGCCATCTGCTCCGCCCTGGAAGATGGCCTTGCTGTCCGCTCTGCCCAGGTGGGCGTTCCAGCCACCCGATCCGCCTCAGTGGGCTTCTCCGCCGCCTGCTCCACCCAGAGGGAGGTCTTCGCCATCTGCTCCACCCAGAGGGAGGCCTCCGCCACCTGTTCCGCCCCGTTGGGCTTCTCTGCGGCCTGTTCCGCCGAGAGGGACGTCTCTGCCGCCTGTTCCGCCCTGTTTGCTTCTCCACCGCCTGCTCCGCCCAGAGAGATGCCTCCACTGACTGCTCCGCCCCGGTGGGCTGCTCCACCCGGTGGGCTGCTCCACCCGGTGGGCTTCTCCGCCGTTTGCCCCGCCCTGGTGGGCGTTCCAGCCTTCTCCCAGGTTTGGAGCATCTGGAATTGGCTCCTTAAAGGGGGGGCTATGTAATGGTAAGCTGGATGAGCCAGCAAGACTTTGAATGGCACTCCAGCCCTCCATAAACTGTGTGTGTGTTTATGTCTGTTTTCATTCTTGGACTCCATTCCCCATAATGCACCTCTCCTCTTAGCTGTTGCTAGTTTGGTTCAATCATTCAATCAGTGCCACCTGTGTATATATACCAGTCTGTTTGTCTGTCTGTCACGGATCATTGTTTCTATGTGTTACAGTTTATCCTAGCTAAGTGCATTCGTGTTCCTGTTTTCATTGTGTTCTGTTATTTGTTTTTTGTCGTTGCCGAACTTCTGCCCGTATCTGGATCTCCTATCTGTCTCGCCCCATGGACTGATTCACGGTATTTCGTACTCTCGCTTTGTCTATCATTCACTCTATTGCCTTTGCCTCGTTTGACTCTGTTTGCCAGTGCTCGATCTCTGCTTGTCCTGACCCTGAGCTTTTAATAAAACCTTCTGCATTTGAACTCGAAAGTTTCACGCCCAATTCATAACAAAACCAGTCATTTGTTATGGTCCATTTTATTTTAATTGATGGATGGGTTTTTTTAGGACGATATTTGGTCGAGACACAACTATTTGAAAATCTAGAATCTAGGGTGCAGAAGAAATTAAATATTGAGAAAAAAACGAATCACTCCACGGTGCTCAAAATTATAGTGAAAAATTAAGGCTTTATTCACATTGCTTTACATTAAAAGTGCCCATGCATCAGGGTTCCAAAATACAAACACACTTAGAGTCCATTTAAACAATCCGTTTGTCACATGAAATAGTCACCTGATTAAATGTCAAAGCATCACACAGAGAATTATTTTTCGGGAATATAATTGTACCCAATAAATTCAAATTATTATGATTTAGATTAACAAAACAAAAAAAAAAGACAGGAAAAAATACAATATAAGATCAAATCTGATTAATGATCTGATGCTTTTTCAAATTTACAGTACATCACCAAGTCACTCATAAAAATGTTTTTGCATATTCAAATCTGCTTTGTTTTTGTAACGCTCTATGTTTTTATTTTCATTCTGTCTCTGTTCAAGTTTGGTTTTCGTTTTCCCTTGTCAGTTCCTGTTTGCCCATATTTGGTCCTTCCTGTGTCTATATGTAATTATGAGTTGATTCCCTTCCACCTGTGTTTTCCCAGCTGTGTTGTGTCTTGTAATTAGTCTTCTGTCTTTAAAACCCATGTCTTTTGAGTTCTGTGTGGTCCGTCAATGTACCTGTTTAGGTGAATGTGTAACGTTGCTTTGATTCTCCGTATTCTAACTTATTAAATAAGTATATATTTTGCGAACCCCGCTCTCTCCTGCTTCGTACTTGATTCCTGCCAACACGACCGTGACAGTTTTATGTTGACAGAACAGGGAAAAAACTATATATATATATATATATATATAAATATATACATGTACATATTTATTATGTAAGCAAAAACTTTTATTTACTGTTTGGCAGCACTAATACACACACACACACACACACATATGTATTTATATTTATATATATATATATAGTGCCTTGCAAAAGTATTCATACCCCTTAATTTATTTTTAGTTTTTTGTGATGCTTAGAATTGAAATTCAGTATGAATGTTCCTGAGCTACTTTTCAATTGTTCCAGATAAGGGTATGAATACTTATGCAATGGAATTATTTTAGTTATTTTAGTTAATATATTTATATATATGTTCATAAATTTGCAAAAATGTTAAAAACGTGTTTTGCTGTAGTTATTGTGTGTAGAGTGTAGATACAGTAGATGTGGGGGGGGAAAAGCAGTATAACATAAGACATAATTTAAAGCAGTATAACATAAGACAGCAACATAACAAAACGGGGAAAAAACGAAGGGGTATGAATACTTTCGCAAGGCATGGTATATGCAGTTAATTTTTTACATAGATAAATAATAATAAAGGAATTTTTTGCTTAAATGTCTGTGCATTCTATAACCTTATCTTTGTTACAGGCTATTAATTGTTATCATCTCCTTTAGCAGAACTGCTCCAAGTCCACGCTTGCATGCTTTGCATTGGAAGTGAATGTTTTGTTTGTTGAAATCCAGAGTGTGGCCAAATATAAGTCCCTGGGCCTACCTAGGATCCTCAAGGGGCTGTCAAATAGGGTGAGTTCAATATCTGCTATACATTTAGGATGATCTAGTAATGGTATTTACAAGGTGTTTTCTTAGGACACGTACATATAAACATACAACAACAATGGGTGTCACATTTCTGTTTTTAAGGCCTCTGGTTGTATGTGAGATGTAGTGAAATGATTTGCATTACACTAAATGGACTAGACTATAACGATAGTTTGTATAAGTTTGTGAACAAAGTTTAACAAATGTAACCATGGTTCCGAGAAAGGAACAAGATGCTGCATCGTAGAATGCTATGCTATGCTCTGAATCTGCTGTGTAATCCGTCCAATGGAAGGGCAAGACATCATAGGCAGGTGACGTCAGAGACCAGGAAGCATAAAAGACACTGCAGAATCACAGTTTTGCATGTAAATGTGTTTCAGCAGTGCGTGGACACAACCACCCTACAATGATAAAAATCTATTCACTATTTTCAATCCCCAAAAAACCTAAACAGTCTTAGTTATTGATGGCCTCCACCACCGCTGATGGATTGTCTGGCCATCTTCTCTGTGCTTGAACAGCTATAGCTGTAGATTTGTAAGCATTTGGGAACTTTCACATTAAGCAACTTTGCGTGCGTCATTCATGCACCATACCCCATGTGGCCAGCAAAACCTCTGTAACAGCAGATGTGTTGTTTAGAGCTCCCATAAACAGTATAGCACAAGGTGTTTCTGAAAAAGACCATATCATGTATCCTGTCGTGTCAAGATCTAAGAGCACCAAGACGATCATTCTATTCTCCAGCAGCTAAAGAAATACTGTTTGGAAGGTTGGCCAGATGAGTTCTCCACACTTTCTCAGGAGACCTTTCAGTGCAAAATGGGCTGTTATTAAATGTAATCAGGATAGTTGTTTCACAACCTTTCCAAGGCAAGATACAGCAAAAACTGCATAAAGGTCGTCTTGGAGTCAGTTTGGTGGCCAGGTCAGTAAATATCTCACAAAAATGACTGAGAACTGTGACACATGTAGTACTAGTAGTAGTGTATTGATGTGGTATGTACTATGTAGTATTAGCGGTATTAATAGTATTATTGGTATGTTACCAATTCAGTAACATAATAATATGTATGCATATAGCATGTGTGGAACCTACATTGAGTCTGTTACCATACTGCGAGAAGGATAATAAAAGTAGTCAGAAGTAATAGCTGGTTGTTTGAGTAATCCATCCTGTGAAGGTCAATGATGCACTTACTAAACGACAGAAAAGATGGACACGGCTACACTTTACTCACTGTGGCGCAGATCCTAGGACATTGGGACAATGGTGGCTTTTGTTTTCTTCAATAGAAGAGAGTGTAGATCCATCGTCCATATTTTTTAAAAAGTTTGTTATGTACATCCTTGCCTGGGAGACTGGCTGAACGGCATCAATACCATATGTTGATGGCAAATGACTTGTGAATTGGCAAGAGCAAAAAGCATCCTGCTTTCACCACGTCACACTGATGGTCCATTTCACGGATGAGGCGAGATGCGTACGGATCCATGTGCAAACAGTTTATTAGACAGAGTCAGAGTACAGTCGGGCAGGGTTAATCACGGCGAACAGGAACATCAAAGGCTGAGACATGAGAATAATCCAGTAAAAGTAGCGTAGGTCGGCAACGGGAAATCCAATTCAACAAAAGACAGGGTAACTTGGAAAAAACTAGATACACTCAACATTGACCAGTGAATTCACACACAGACAACCGAAACTTAAATACACATAAAAACTAGGTCAGTGGGTGGAGATTGAATCAACAAATACGGCAACATACAAGGGGGTGGAGACATTAGTTCATTGATAAGAAAGTCCAGGCATGAAACAGAGACATAGAACGCAGAGTACAAGTCTGCCGCTGGAGTGCCAACCAGCTTGATCGTAACAGTCCATGTCTCTCTCACACTTACAATTTATTTGTTGGCGGAGTTGTGGCAATACTGTGAGATATGACCTGTTTCTTGCTTTCCTGGTCCCTAGACACTTTCAGTTTCTCTGTTATGTGTGTGAAGGTGCTTCCATAGACACATACACCAGTTTATTAAACAACGCCATGTTAAACTTTAACCTGATACACTGCTGAAATTTAGGCTCTGTTCCAAAACCTAGTCAACTGCCTTGTTCTATACTATCTAGTCAGACAGCTGCTTTCTAAGTCAGAGTACTTATTGAAATGAAACCTTTTAATATGACACTGACTTTGTGAACAGTTAGCAACTCCTTCCATGCTAAAAAAAACTGGTTAGGTATGTGTTGAAGCTGGGAAGCTGGTTTAAGATGGTCCGTAGCTAGAAAACCAAAATTGGACCAGTATAAACCATCAAAGGACCAGCTTAAACTCACAAACCACCAGCATAAACCAGCATCCCAGCTTCAAAACATACTTAACCAGCATATGCTGTTTTTTTCAACCGGGTTATAACTCAAAAACTAAAAAAATTAGATGTTAAACTTTGTTAGCATGTTGCTAAGCTAAAAGCATAATAATCTAACTAGCAACTCCTAAAAATAACGCTCCTTACTTGAGGCACACAAGACTCCTCTTACAATTGAATCCAATATGTTTTGGAGTTAGCATGATGACACTATAAATTAAACTTTATTATAAATTATACTATATTTTATAATTTAATATATTTTAAATGGAATTATGTATTAATGAGAATATCACACACACACACACACATGTTATAGAACTAAAAAAGTACTAGAAATAAATGCTATTTGTGTTTTTTGGAATCAGGGTTACATTTTTACTGGGATGCCTTATCTGCAAGACTAACTAACCTCATTTAATACTATATTAAGTTTCAGGACAAAATGAAGCCATGTCCAGACTGTGAGTTCTATCGAGAAGAAAGTCCAGAGACTTTTCTGGAAACCTTACAAAATGTTTTACAACGGATGAATGCTGAGAAACGCTGTGCTTCAAAGAAGAATAAGTGACATTAGAGAACTTTATGGGGAAAAAAACAAACAACAACAACAACAAAAAAAACATTAGAAACATGATCTGAAGGTGCAGTTTCCTGTGGATACCCAAAAGCAGTTCTGGAGAAGCTCCTGAATGGAAAAGCAGACACCATATATTAAGCTACAATATATATCCATCTGTACATGAACATGCAAATATATATTTTCTTAAATAAAGGACTTTTATGAAATATTTGTTACAATAGTCTGTTTTGACAACAAATTAAACCTAGGGGCACTTTTTGTTGACCGTTAATTTAGCAGTGTAGCCAAAAATACAATTAGCCTACTTGGTTGGAGAATTGCAGTAGTATATTCAACTGAAAAAAATAATTACTGGCATCTTGATTATGATAGTGTAATACTTCTAAACCGAAGATTAAACTGGTCAAAGGAACCAAAGTCATCCTTGGCCATAAAATGTTGTAAGACAAGTTCATTAAACAAATGATGACGTTTTGTTACATGCCATGTCAAAAATGAAAATGTCATGTTTATCTGCCTACCCCCATGGCATACAAGATGTGGGTGACTTTGTTTCTTCAGCAGAACACAAACAAAATTTTTTAACTCAAACTGTTGCAGTCTGTCAGAGTCAAAAAACGTACGCAATCAAAACCAAATTAACGATACATTGAAGTGTTAAGACACGATCGGTCATCATTTTTTTAACTGTGGACATCTACACTGAGTTTCTTTTTATTTTTGTGAACACGTTTTTTACAAGCACAATGTTTGTTTTTATTGTCAGTATTGGTCTAAATAAAAATAAATCCAAGCGCCTGAGCATTGTTATGTACTTGTTGTACTTTATTTAGTGTCTATCATGCAGACTAGGCTTATTATTGTTTTATTATTATTATTATTATTATTATCATCATGTTTTTGGAATTTGAAATGAAAAAGCTTTAAATGCAAGTCATATCGTTAATGCAGACTTTTGACATGTTTTTTGTCCGATCCATTGGTTATTAGGCTACTAGTTGCAATTGTGAGAGAAAATCTTAAAAAGCTGTAACTTATCTAGTTCATCGCGATCTCACAAAGTTATCTACACTTCACAGTCAAAGTCTTATTTACACGTGTTATACAGAGAAGATTCCTCGATTTAACTGCTGATTTTAACATCCCAGATGGCACACCTACGTCTGCAAGATTTCTGTTAAAGATTTCTTGATCTGGAAAGTATCTGCTGTTTACAAACATCTGTCTTTCAGATGTCAGTTTTACATACACTTTACATCTAATAGACGTCTATTTGCATCTAAAAGGAGACGTCCAATAGACGTATTAAAGATGAGCAAACAATCTAAATAATATGCCTTGCAGATGTAAAGCAGACGTCAAATAGACGTCTCATAGATGTATGTGTGCTATCAGGGATACATAAATTAAAGTCATAATACAACATAACTCTAAAGTCAACAGATCGACAGACTATCTGTTTAAATCTGTTTTTGTTTTTGAGTTAAATAAAAACATTAAATTGACAATAACTACACACTATAAATGATTAGTTAAGCAGTGGTAAGCATTTATTTAATCCTATATAAACCATTGTTCCAACATTATTATGCGTTAGTAAACAGTTTACAAGTGCATCTATAAACGCCTTGTTCTTGAGCGTATATATAATGTTTACTAACTGTATTTTCATACTTTATTAATGAT
>JAUMHG010000059.1:7714083-7734691 GCA_032359395.1 Enteromius anoplus
TTAGCAAATCTGATATTTCATTTTCATTCAGTGAGAATAACGTCTGTATAATAATCATTTAATTAATATATTTGATAATAAACTATCAAATAAACACGTAAGTAAATTCACAGATATTCTAACTTAACACAAGACGTTATATCAACTGTTTTATATCCTATATTTCAAACCTTTATTCATTCATTTATTTTTTTGTAAAGTTTTCCCGTTTTAAAATTATAGTAATTTTGTTGTATCTACTTTTGCTAACATTAATGAAAGTGAAAATGAGAAATGTTGCCTTGGCCAATAGCTGAAATATTTGTTTTCTTTTTTCTTATTATTTTTCTCAAGTAAAAAAATATAAATAATACATTTTAGTTATAACTGAGAAGTAAACATCTAAATAGTGAACGGAATAACTTTTTATATCTATTCAAAAAAAAAATTAAAATGAAGAAATCAACAGGTAGAAGTTTCCAATAACATCAGCAAAGGCAGAGCTTGATGTCTCCATGAAGGAGAATGTTGAGGATGAGTTAATGAATTATTATTATTTTTTATTACCTGTACCTTCCGTAGTTGTTCAAACAGTAAATGTGTGATTGGTTACAATGCACAACACTAAAAATGCAACAATCTGGGTATCTTCCGTCCATTCCATATCAGTTTTCAAACAAAAAAATGGAAACGGAAAAAACTGATCATTTTTTCTTTTCTTTTTTTCATTTGTTCCAACAAAAAAACAAAAAACAATTATAATTCGTTTTTTTTTTTTTTTTATTCCATTCAGGGACAAAAAAACGAATAAACCACTTGAATGTTCGATCTTTACAAGTGGGCGGAGTGAACAACCCTCTCCGCTGATTGGTCAGCCAAACATTAAAACATAATAAGAGTCCCCCGCCTCTAAAAGTATATTATTTCTATTACATTTGCTATCTTTCTCTTCATCAAACAGCCATACTAACGAATGGTTCGACACATACCGTACCGAGGCAGAGCCTATAGACAGAGCTTTCTTTTGTGTATGAATAAATTCTGTAACCTAGGAGTTAAATATTATTTTATATCATAAATACTATTTACTTCGCACATACACTTACAAATACTAGCCTACATCTTTAGCACACCACCTGATTTATTTAAACCACCTATTAAAATCTGTTTAGCAGACTGCGCGATGCCCTCCATTTAAAATATACATATAGCAAAAACATGCGTAGCAAAATACCTCTAAAGTTTTGTAGTTCCCTAAAAATCTGAGGACGTTGAATGTCTTTCCTGAGGTAAATTTATGTTACATGACCATTGTTTAAAAGCAGATTTTCTTTTAATTTATAAACACTACAACTAATTTGGTGCGTCACTAGCTTGAAGCAATAGGGCTTTTTTAGTATTGAGTTGTGCTTCATGTGATTTTCAGGCCAGTCCGAGTCCCAGTCCGGTAGGGTACAGTCCAATGACTCCTGGAGCTCCATCTCCAGGAGGCTACAACCCTCACACCCCCGGATCTAACATCGACCAGGCGTCCAACGACTGGGTCACAACTGACATTATGGTGCGTGTGAAAGACACATTCCTGGATGGAGGCGTCATCAATCAGACCGGTGTCATCCGGAGCGTCACCGTGAGTGTTTTATCTTTTGATTTGATCTAGTTGTGCTGTGGATCTGCAAGTAGAAGCATGTGAAGTTTGGATTTGCATAGTGCTGAGATGGGGCTGATTTTAGATTTGGCAGTGGATTAAGCTTGTTCCTGTTGTAGTAACAACCCATTCACTGTTAGTATGTTGTTGTTAATACATAACAATTTCAGTCATCTATGAAAAAATTCTTCTTTCAACAGGGGGGGATGTGCTCCGTTTTCCTCAAAGACACGGACAAGGTTGTTAGTATTTCAAGTGAACACTTGGAACCTGTTACGCCAACCAAAAACAACAAGGTACTGCTGGTTTTAAGTAACCAATTGTGATTTGATTATTGTCATTTTAAGCTTCTTAAGTGGTGGTGTTTTACTGAGCACTTTGGTTTATTTTAAAGTACACATTTCAAGCTTTCTGTATAATTTTTATTAGTTGAATAATGTTTAGTCAGCCGTGCATTCTACCGAACATTCATTATCCAGTATATACTGTGTATTGCTTATAAATGAACAGCAAATATGTTAAATAGTATGCAATAATAAACATTTTAGACAGTTCTGTGCAATGTTACCATTACCCTAATCTGCAAAGAAAAATGCTTTTCTAGCTAAGATTCTTGTTTTTAGCCACAAATATATCAAAGTAAAACTTGTCTTGTTTGCAAAAAAACAAAAACAAGCCAAAATTAAGTAAGTTTTTGCTGGACACAAGTGAAATAATAATAATCTTGCCTGTTCGAAATGACATTATTTGGCTTATCCCATTGGCAGATTATTTAGCTCGTTTTTTAAAAACACTAACTTCACTTAATCCTCCTTTAAGAATTTCTAGATATCTTGGCTAAAAACAAGACAAAAAACCTTTTTTTGCAGCTTGCTTTCTGCTCATGGAGTACAGATATAATACTTCAAAGTGTCCCCTTCATAACAGTATAAATATAATTTTTTATCCATAGATGTAAACCAAAGCAACCAATAATTCTCTGTTCTAGCTAGAAAAACGACAACTCGATGATCTCATTTCATATTTACCTGCAGAAACTGTCCGTTTTTAAAATTTTGGGGAAATACTTAATTTAGAGCGCAAACGTAAAACTGACAGCAGCAAGAACCAATGAAGCACACATACTTGCCTGAAATCGCTCTTGAATTGAGTCCACGCTGAAGTGATGAGAATTAAGCATTCAATCATCAATCATTTTGTGATTGTCTCTTGTTTTATTTTTATATATAGAATAGAAGAGCAGTGAGGAGTTTAGGAAATGAACAGGTGCAATAGCAGACCGAGTCTGACTTATATATAAGCCTCCTGCTCCTCCCACTGAATCGGACGTCCCAAATCGGGATTCATGTTATTAAGTGTCACTTGTGTTGTAAATGATTCTCCAACCTGAATAAATCATGTGAATGTGTGCTTCTCAGGTGAAGGTGATTCTGGGAGAGGACAGGGAGGCCACGGGAGTCCTGCTCAGTATTGATGGTGAAGACGGCATCGTTAGAATGGAGCTGGATGAGCAACTAAAGATTCTCAATCTCCGCTTCCTCGGGAAACTGGAAGCGTGAAGAACACCACGCGTTTAAAACATTTCGTTATTCGAATGGAGATTAGTCTCTTTAAATGAGCTTTGTTTTTTCTTCTGTTCGCCATCATCTACATTGTGAAGTATCTGGCCTTTTACTTTTTTTTTTTTTTTTGCCTTTTTTAGTGGATAGTCTGTTTTCTATTTCTTCTGTGGTTTAGAAACATACCATTTGGCAAACTGATTCCATGTCAAATAAAATGTGAAGCTTGAGTCCCCAAATCTCTCCATCCTGAGTGTTCGCATGAAATTTTTAATAGCTGATGGCTGTTCATTTGAAACCTTTTATCGCCTGCCGGGGTTTAGAACATCGACCACTAAAAAGGAATTCCATTTTTATCACGTTGGAGTGATTTGAGCTCCAGCAGATGAGGAAAAACTGCTCTGCACCACAAGGATTTATTCAACATCATGGTCCATTACATCCTCAACTTTTAATGTAATTAACAATTGGTGTATATTCTGCATTAAAGGCCTTGCAAAACCCTTTAACCCCTGTGAATTGCATTTCATAAATACTTCATATTTGATTATTATTGGCTCACAAATGCCCCAAGGTTAAATACTTTAGGAATTATGTTATAGTTTTACATATGTATCTGAGAACTGGTAAAGGACAGTCAAACATGAAAGCAGTGGAATCATCTTAGCTTCTCTTAGTCACAGGGTTGATGAGGATTTTCGTAGTTAATTGGAACATAAAAGATGGTGGTGTTCTTTGGACAGGGATGTCCTGTGCTGTTAATCCACGAAAACCTATCAAACATTTGCTCTTGTTTGGGGCATCCAAGGGTTTGGTTCCTGGAGACATGAATCTTTAGCTGGATCCATGCTTCACGACCCTATAAATGATACAAAAACCATCAAATAATAAGCCTAGGTATTAATGCAGATTTTCCAGTCCTAATTTATCAAATATATATTTCCATATAATGGTGCTACATGATACATTTTTGCTCAAAAGAGACGTGTCTTGTTTTTAGGCCTTAACTTATTGGAATCGTTCATTTGACCACCGTTAAACCTTGTATTTCTTTTTTATTCTTGACTGAATGCAGTCGAATGCAGTCAAATAATTGAAAATTGAATTCTCTCACCTTGCTGTCCGTGACACACTGCAAATCATAGTTTTGTCCCAGCAGCGGGGTCAGAACACCACGAATGTCGTCATTCTGCGGATCACATAAAAGTGTTGCTTCTCAAAATCCAAGACATTCTGATACACAGCCAGTCTAATAAACTTACCTTGTATGACACATCACATGAGGTTTTGATTCCAGCGCTTTCCAAAATGCTGCAAAAAAATAAAAATAAAGATAATGGAATGAATGGAGGAACATGAGCTCACGATAAGATGATATCTTGGTATATGTGCTAATAACACGCACTTATCAATGTCAAAGAGTTTCCGAAGCTTGACTGCGGCTTGGAAATAAAGAAGCGGTGAACCCATGCTCTCCTCACAGCCTGCACATGTCCCGTGTTTAATCCATTCATCCTTCCTGTCAAACCAAATCAATAGCAAATGTAAAAGCCCTTTCATACCAAACAGTAGAATGAATAAACCCCAGAAGAAAGTTCAACACTGACACACAATGGTTAGTTCATTTTTGCTTATTAGTATGATTGAAGTGGATCATTAAAGGTCAGCAGCAAAGACACTGGTTAATGAAATGGGCTGGTTTTGCTGTGAAAACCTGGCAACCCCGATCATGTGGATACCTTCTGGGATTGGATTTCTCTTGCACATTTTCACCAGGCAATGATAAAAGTGAGCATATTTACTGCGGAAATAATATTATTGTGCTTCTAGCGTCCAGACATTAAATCACAAAAGATCCTAGTTTGTTTTACCAGAACAAGAAGAAGTGCTTTCCTTTTATTAACGATGGCCACAGCTGAGTGAGTTCTGGCTCGATTTCCTGAATTGAAACATAATTTTACATTTTATATATACTGCTTCAAATAAATACATGCAAACAGTGGTTGGAAGCAGTTTTACCTGAAGATGCGAATGATATATCGGCCAACAGTTACAGCAGTGACCGGTACGTAAAGGCCTAAATGTCAATGGGAAATTTCATAATAAAGCAATGAATAATAATGTCAAAAATATGAATAGAGAATGTTCCAATGAAGAGTTAATTTTCAGATGAGCAGAAATGGGAACCATTGAATTCCTCACCACAGACCATGGATGGTCCAGTTTTGAACAGTCTGTGGTATTTTACAAACGGTTTTGTTGTTCAAACCCTGCGGGAGGTCAGGAAAAAGAGTTATGTTAAACAGAAAGAGCGCAAAAGACAGAGATCACAACTGGTTTTAAATGAAGCAGTAATATAAATATCAGTTGCTTCATGTATGGGACTGATTGCAGTAGTCTCATGTAAAGTTTACAAGCACTGGTGTAATATAGAAAACAAAAAGACATACTATACAGAAACTTCCAGGCCATTGAAGAGTGAGATGCATACAAGTCCAGTTGCATGAACTGAAATGAAAAAGCAGTTGTACTATTTGCTGTACTCTTCTCTTGTTGTGCATTTCTGTTTAATTCCATTCTTTCTTTGTCTATTTAATTCTGCTTATTTGCAGTATTTATAGAAATAGTTCACCCAAAAAATGAAATATTTTCTGAATAGATTGGGATAAATTTAGCACTGAATCACTTCTCATAGAACAGCTGTATTTCTCAGTGGAATTTGATGTGAGAGAACAACAGTTGAAGGACTTTTTTAAAGGAGAAAGTTTTAGTATGGACTGTAGTCTGGTATTTGGTTCTAAACAGCCTTAATGACAGATTTTCACTACATAAGACATTAATTGATGAAGTCGTATGATGTTTAGGAGAATATGATTTGGAGAGCGAGTGACAATCTTAAAATATAATGCTAAAGTTCTCCAAATCTATTTCAGTTAATTAAAAATAAAAGATCACCCACATCTTAGTTGCCCTGGGTGAGTGTAAATCCACCAAATGTTCATTTTGGGGTGAACTATTCCTTTTGATATTTGATAGATAAATGACTGCAAGTCAATAAGGTATGGTGATTTATTATATTTTAGAATATTTGAATGATTGTGTCTTACTGCTTCGTAACAGTCCCAGAACAGTTTCCGTTATCATATGTGAGGACCCAACCAGTGAGCAGAGCAGCGGCGCAGGCCCAGAAGATGTGTTTATCTGAAATAACACAGCACAGTACAGTTAAAGCAAACCTATGCAATATGGCTTCAGAAATTAGCTTCTTGTAAATATATATATATATACCAGAATGATATAAATAACTACCGTAGCTCATGTTGATCCTGCAGTTCTGAGCTCCAGTGACAGTGTCAGCATCAGTTTCCTTTCCCCTGGTCTAATGGAGAAACGAAACACAGTAAATGTTCTATGTTTGTACGCCTCCAAAAAGGAAGTGATACTGCCATGCATTATGATTAGAAAGATTCTTCTGAGAAAGTGAGAGTCGCTTGTGCAGTGGCAATGTTAATGATATAGTACTGACACCCACTTAAGGGTGAACAGGCTGAAATGGCTCTAACTAAAATAAACAAAACAATAATTTTATAATGTTTAGCATTCAACTTTTTTTTTAAGTAATTGCCTTGAAATAAACATGTTTTGTTAAATATGCACACAGTGGAATGTTACAAGACGAGTTATATATTACTTCACAAAACCAAAATATGGCACTTTAAAGTGCAGTTGAAAGATGTATACCAGTTAAATGCTAATACTTTATTTTTGAAGGATTGCAAAAAATAAGTTCTTGAAGGGGTGTAATGATTCGCGTATCGTACGATTCATGGTCATTTTCCAAATCGTATGCTGTGTCCGAAATCGCATACTTCACTTCTATAGTACACAAAAAACAGTATGCGAGGCGAGTAGTATGTCCGAATTCATAGTATCCGAAATTCAGTAGGCGAGAAGTACCCGGATTACGAGTTACTGCTTCCCGCCCGAATTCTATAGTAGGCATATCATGAACACTTTCCTATCCCATGAGGCTCCGGGAGAGGAGGCGTCATATTTGAAAAAAGATGGAAAGTTGATACACAGTTCATTTCAAGTTTAAGTACCTCAGGGGAAAAAATTTTGTTTATCGTGATTAAATTGCATTTGTTTAACATAATCTAAATAAACGGATGACTTATTGAAAGTGTAAATTTTGCACTGTTGTGACGACGCATGAGACGTGACAACATCAAGATGGCGGATGTAGTACGTCTGAATTCTATTCATACTACCCACATTCATACTATATAGAACTTCCTTTTTAACGGTTGGGTAGTACGTTCAATTTTAAATTGCCCTTCAGGGCGGAGCGGACGGTGGAACAGCCCACCTGGGCAAATCAGGCCACGAAGAAGACTTCCTGGGCCGAACTGACAGTGATAATGCCCTCCTGGGCTACACAGTCAATGATAATGCCCTCCTGGACCGAACTGACAGTGACCCTAAGTTGACCAGGCAGCGATCAAGCCATCCTGAGCCGACCAGCTGAAGACCATGCCCTCCAGGGTGGAGCAGATAACGATTTAGAGACCTCCCTGGGTTGAGCAGCCACCAATAGGGCCTCCAGAGACTCTATGGCTGGAGCCAACGTCTCCGGAGATAGTACAGCCAATGGCGGACCCAACAGAGTCTCTGAGCCAAACACAGGCTCTGGAAGCTTGGGCCATGGGACCTCACAATCATCATAGAATTCTGGTGGGTCGGGCCATGGGATCTCACCGTCCTAATAGGGCTTAGGTGGATCGGGCCACGGTAGGTCACAGTTCTCTGTGGCCTCACCTGTCTGTGACACTGGAACCAATAGTGTGTGACACGGCCCCTCGGACTGTGATACGGGGCTGGTACCCATTACAGACAGTTTGTGAACCGCAAAGATTTGACACAGCTCTCCTGGCTGTATAACCGGTACCGACTGAAGGCGGACCAGAGTCCGTGAAAATGGGTGTGTTCAGTGAGGTGAGGATACTCTCTGCTGGCTGGTGACGTGAATGATTAGTTGATAGTGCTTGAGCGGTGTGGACTAACCGGCCCGCTTTTGCCCGCACCTTCATCAGGCACGAGAAGACTGCAGATCTCCATTTCAGCCCCGTCATGTCAGGGAGGTCCACGGGGCTGAACTGACGGGCAGTGCTCATGAATGCTGCAGTGAGCACAGAGTCTCCGAGACCCGACTGTTCGGCCAGCTGATAAAAGTCAGAGACAAAGACCTCGAACGCCGGGTCTCGAAGCACAAGCGCGGTGAGTCCCGCGGTGAACGCCATCTTCTTGTGTGGTCAGTGGTTCTGTAACGTACTCGCTGCGGTGATGTTGCGCACTCGTTTCCCAGCTGAGGCTCGGAGGCAGACGATTCAAAGAACGTAAACATTTATTAAACAATAAAATGATAAAACAGCTGACGAAGTTACGAATACAATGCAGACAATCACAGGCACGGGCGGGTAACATAACTTCAACCACTGACAACTGGGCATGTCACAAGACACGGAATTTATACAAACACAATCAGGACAATAATTGGAAACACCTGGGCAACATGACTGGCAGGGAGTGGAACACTGATGACGAGGGCGGAGTTAAAGATAGGTAGACACGAGGAGACAGAAAGCAAACACACAGGGCACACGTGGAACAGGACGATGGCAGAATGACAGGTAACAAAACAGAGACAGAGAACACAGAGACGCCTACGGCGTTACAAGCTATTTAGACCAAAATCATTTTTTGAACCAGGCTGTAAACATTTTCCTGCTATAAAGTTGGGCATTTTAACATGGGGAGTCTATGGGATTGACACCCTTTTGCAGCCAGCATCTTGCGGCCAATCGATGAATAGCAGTTTTAGTCACTTCACAAGGGAGAGAGAGCTGCTGCGTCCAAATCGCATCATGCTTAAGTAGGTACTACATTTAAAATGTAACGTACTACCCGACCGTTAAAAATGTTCTATATAGTATGAATGTGGTAGAATAAATGGAATTCGAACCTACAACATCCGTCATACTGATGCTGTCACGCGTCGACACAACAGTACGAAAATGTAAACTTTCAATAAGTCATCCGTTTATTTAGAGTGTGTTAAACAAGTGTAATTTAATCACAATAAACAATGTTTTCTTCCTGAGGTACTTATACTTGAAATGAGCCGCGTCTCCACTTTCCGCCATTTTTTGAATATGACTCCTCCTCTCCCGGAGCTTCATGGGATAGGAAAGTGTGAAAGCAGAAGAGCAGAATGGATAGTGATTGAGTTGTTTTGTTGTTGGATGTAATAATGAACTTAGCAGTCATCATTTACTCTTTTGTTTTCAAAGGGAATACACCCCCAAATCTACCTAATTGTGTTTATGTTCGCCCAAATCATTCATGAGACAATTTAAAGGAACCTGTACCAAAATGGCTTGCTGTGTGCAGAGCTGTTTTTGGCAAGGTAAAAAAGAGTGTTGTTTTACACTATCATTGAGAAATTTTAACCAAAGAATGTCATCATATTTACTTGTGGAAAATGGCCATCTGATGACCCCTTAAAAAAAGATTTATCTGTTGTGGAAACTATGACCCAGGACAGTTATGAATTGTGTAGATTTGAAATAATCTTTAACTTTAATTATAGGACCTTTGAACTGCTTTATTCATGACAAATTACAAACATATTTTAAGGTATTATGCTTTGCAGCTGAGTGAATGAGCTGGCGCTGGGCTGCTCAGTGTGATCTTTACCCGCCTGACTGCCTGGCTCTGGTTCAAAAGCTCTGCAATATGTGTGTGTCCTTGTAAGGGCCCCGACTAGACAAGAATCAACAAGCTCAACAGAGAGCAGCGTCGGACATGAGGCATTTACTGGTAAATCCACTGCTGTTCTTTATGCTTCCATAGTCTGTGACATAACAGCTGTAGTGTTATCAGGAAGAACCTACTCCTAAAATACTTGTGAAACAGGAACTATGCCAAACAACAATATATAGAACTGCAAACATTGCTTGGCAAAGCTGGTTATTAGATGGTAATTTTTATTTTGACATGAACAAATTGAGAATTTGGGTTGTTTAAGTTTCAGACATCGATAGTTGCTGTAGGTGTTGAATGACTGACTGCCTTAAATGACCTCTAAAAAAAACAACCAGTTCACTAAAAGCTAAATATACTAAAAACGATACTAAAACTTTTACGAGTCAATGAATCAGTGTGTGTGTATGTGTCATTTTATGGTCTTTTTGATTGTGCAAATAAATCTGTTTTAACCTAATCAGAAATAGTCTATTTTTAGGGAATCAGACAGTCCGAGGTTTGCTTGTAAACTTTTTGAGTTGAATTTGTTCTTATATAAAATAGACACAACTGTTTGTTTAATAGACATTGAGGAGGTCATGTCACCATTTACTCTCCACATTTGGCATGCACAAAAACACACACACACGCTGGTGGTTAGTGAAATGAAAGCGGCAGGACGTTCTCAGCCCAACCCACCATTGTGGATCTGATTGGTTGCTCAAGGTGCTGGTGAGCAGCAATTGGCTAAAACCACAGTTTATCACTGCTCCACATGAGCTTGGTTGACCTTCAGAACCATAAAACGTTACATTACTTTCACATGTTTTCTTCTACTTCACCTGAAATATAGCAAAGATACACAAAATATCCAGGTTACTTAGTCTTCTGTTCATGCTCTGGGAATCCCAAAAATATACTTATAATATAAGCACATTTTATTACACATAGGTCATAAAGATTGGAAGCTTGGGAGGCCACGTTTGGTGTCATTTCAAGGATGACCCACGGCAGATTATTGTTGAAGTAAAAAGAAAAGTTGGAAAAGAGAAACCAAAAATCGTTATACAGGTTTAGTTTAATGAATTTATGAACAATATTTTATATACAATATATATTTTGTGAAACATGTTGAACTCTAAACCTGCAAGAAATTCAAAGCCATAAATCAAGTTTGAGGTCACAAAAATAAGCTTTTAGTCAAATTAAGTTTGGGGCGCAGTACCATACAGTAGAGTCTGTCTCTACAAATCACACACTGACATCCATACCAACACACCCACACAATTACAGCCGCATTATTCATCCAATTGGCCGAAGCAGAAAACAGAAATATTTGAATTAGAGGCCAAACCTAAAAAAAAATATATATAATTTTAAAGCCTTACCAACAGAATGAAAGCTTATTAAGAAAACTGCCACATTTTCCCCCAGTTAAATGACACTGTGATTACAAATAGCAGTTTTAAAGGTCCCGAGAGAAACTATCTTTTGTACTTGGTGTAAAATAAATGTATTAAAGGAAATTAGGGTTTCATTTTCTATTTAAAATACACATCTGTATGCACATAAACTGAACACAGGCAAATTTATATAAAAAAGAAATAAATAAAATGGACAAAAATTTCCAGAAGTTTGCACAAGGGTTAACCCTGATTTTGGTCAACATTTATTTAAAAAGAAAAAAGTCTTAGAAGTTAATGGGGAAAGCATGGAATCTGTATGTGACAGATATGTTAGCATATGTTCGTTTTAGAAGCGACAAACACGTTGCTCGCATGTTTTAGCACATCACTAGCATTTGTGTTTTAGCATGATTCTGCCATGTTTTAGCCTACCATTGTGTGTGCTGCTAACATATTTTTAGCACGTTTGCTATTGTTTGTTTACAGAATGAGTGTTTCATTGACATGACTGAATAAAACTTTGGTTGTTTCAGAGTGTTCCACGGCTAGCCTCACGGGCTTTCAGCACAACAGTCCGGCAAATGAAAAACAAGGTGCCTGACAGACAGAAGGTTTTCCTGGTGAGGAGAGTTTCAGACTGGCACGATGTCAAAAATACACTCTCGAAGCATAAATTGTATTAATCTGCTTGCTCTAATTTACATGTGCGCATAGCAAATATCATTAATCATTCAGTCAATAATCTTTATTTAAAACCGTTATCAAATATTGTACAGTATACAGGACTTACTTTCCTCTGCGGAACATAAAAGAGGATATTTTAAATAATCTTGGTAACCAAACAGTTTCAGTTCTCATTAACTTCCATTGCAAAAGAAATCGAAACTGGTTACAATGCAAAATAAATATAGAATTATATAAGAATTTATTACATATTAACTGTTCATAATTGGACAATACATTTTAAAATCTTTATAAAGTTATACAAAGTGCAGAATCAATAAAAACACATATATTGTTTAATATATGACTGTTAAATAAATAAGTATATTAATTATTATGTTGTTCTTCATGTATCTAATATGAAGAAACATTATATTTATATCAAAGATTACTTTGACACAGCAAAACACACATTTTATGTTGCATATAGCCGTACAGTGTAAGAATAACATGTCTTTATTTATTTACACTTACAGGAGGATAATGGTCTGCCGGTCCATATTAAAGGAGGCACCACTGATGTCCTTCTGTACCGTTTGACCATGACCATCACAATAGCAGGTACAGAACCTTTCTGGTCAGTCATAAACTTGGATTTAATTTAGGTTTCTAAAATGTAAAAGAAGTCTTCTCTTTCTTTAGGCACTGGTTTTTCCTTCTACTGGTTGCTGTTGGCCTGTATGCCCAAGAGTACAGCATAATAACTTTAAAACCTCATGATGCTGTACAAATCTGTTTCATTTTAAATACCTTAAACAATAATAAAAAAAAAACTTCTAAAACGACATCTTTCATACAGAAGTGTTTGGTCATTATTGTGTACACTATTGTTAAAATGTTTTGTTTTTTTATTGTTTATTTTTATTATTAATGTACTTTGTAAGAGGCACTTATGCAGAGCAACAGTCTTTACTGTCCCTTTTGATCATCCTGGCTCAATAAAAGTGTTAAAAGTCTTCCAAAATCTTACTGACGTCACACTTTTGAATTGTAGTATATGTTTGGCACAAATCAACAATACGCTTCTGGCGCCACCTAGTGTCTACAGCAAAACACAATTTATAGGTTGCTCAGATGTATTCTAAAATATATTTGTGATTGGATATTTGTGATATGTTTGTGCATGCAAAACGTTGGTCCAAAAAAAACAAAAACAAACAATCTTTTGAATATTGTTCAATATTATTCAATTTTATTCTCTTTAGTCAGTTGCATTTCATACAAAGAAAAAAGCCCTTTTTAGTGGTTTTGGTACAGCATGCATAAGTGCAGTAAGGCGAGGTAGCCATTCTTCTCACTTGTAGGTAAAATTGCATGAAGCATAGATGCACTCAAAGAATAACAAATTTTTTGAGTTCTGGATGACAGATTCGGGATAATTGTACATCAATGTAAAAAAAATTTATGGAAACATCATGCAACAAGATGCGAAAAAACTCTACTGAGATGAAAGTGTGCACTTGGGAAGTCTTATCTTGAGACTGTCACACTTCACAGAGGGGAACATTTTTTATTTCTTTCTCCCACATAGGGTGACATATGACAGTTCAACACTGTGTACATTATAAACCCTTTCTTGCTAGTTAAAATTATTCATTATCAAGACACAGAATGCAAAAACACACAGACGTCGGTAAGATTTTAAATGTTTTTGTTACAACTAGCTTTTTCGCTCACCAAGAATGCATTTACTTAATCGCAAAATGAAATAATAATAATAATACGAAATATTATGATTTCAAATAACTGTTAAATACATTTAACATTTCTGTGAAAGATTTGTGTGAATTTGTCACATTATAAATGTCTTTCCTGTCACTTAATGCATCCTTGCTGATTAAAAATCTTACCAACCCAACACTATTTCTGTAAACTGTATATTGTTTGTCAATGTGCAGTTTTATGCAGGTATTACCAGTGCATTAAATTCCTGTTAGACAGACAAACACTGATCCCGTCATACTGTCCTGGGCATTCCAGACATCCCTTCCCTCCCCTTTTCTGAGGCTGGGAGACAGAGGCGGATAAGGTTGGTGAACAAGCTTTCCCAAAAGGCGCTAGTCTAGCGCAAGAAGCGAATGCTCATCTTGTGGTCAATGTTGACCTTCTCCAGCGACTAAAACAGGATGAAACACGTCAGCAGTCATATTCCATCAACATTATAACATGTGCTTTTAACACCTTAGGTGATACCTTACGAAACTCCTCAAAGGATATTGCATCATCACGGTCTAGATCTGCTTCCTGTATAGTGCGGTCTGCAATGCTCTCCAGCTGCTCCTCTGTCACCTGCATCCCCAGCATGGCCCGGAGAACCTGTCAATGATCACCCCTGCTGTCAGTCGTATTCAGTCTGAGAGAAAACAGCTGAAAACACGAACGGAGAAGCAAGCGACCTTTAAAAGCTCATCTCTGGAAATCTTGCCATCCTTGTCTTGGTCGTACAACTGAAACGCAACTAAAGGAACGAAGAAGATTATTATATATGCACAAATCAATAGCTCATGTCATTTATTTACTTGTTTGGTGACTAGTAGTGGAATAAGCAGGATGGCGTTCAGTCAGTTGGTTATTAAAGTGAAATAAACCCTTTCAGAGTGTCTGATAATGGCTGTCTGACTGTACGTTATCACTGAAGTTACATCGCCCATTCCATTACTGAGAGGATGTGGTTGATCTACCAAGTAAAAGCAAATGCAAACATACATTTGAGTTTGCTGCTCCTGCTATTGATGGGTTCAGGAGAGTTGGGCTCTTTGGGTCGGTCCTTGTCAACAGGCCGGAAGTGAGCCAGGATCTTCACAAAAGTGTGGAAGTCCACCGTTTCCTTCCTGAGATTGACATGATTGTTTATGACTTGTCAAGACACAATGGTTGGTTGTTTATGATTTTGGTTACTAAGAAAGACTTTTTGAGATATGCATTTCATCTTTCCGAACCAATTTCCTGACCATTGCACAGCTTAACCACAAATTTAGATCGGAAAGAGAGTTTGACCTAAATGCGAAGCGGCTAACCACCGTTTTTGTTTTTATTTAGGGGTGGGGTTGTTTCAAAAATATCTATCACAATAATAATTCGGCTTGGAAAAACATTAAACAGACAGGTCAGGACTACTTTATGTTAGAATTCAATAGTCAATACTTCGGTGTGAACTGTGAACATCAATTATTTTCACTCTCCAAAGGTTGTAGCTCATGCCAAGCAAGATTAATTACCCTGGGGAGAAGAAGGCACCTATTATTCTGTCTCCTATGGGGTTCATTGCCAACTCCTTTATGGCTCCAAAATCCTGGGGACTATGCGAGAATGAAACAAGATGCAGAGGTAAATATTTAAGTAACTTAATTACAAAATATATCTATCTCATCTAGAATCAGTCTCACCAGAGATGGCCTCGTCCTTCTTTATCCAGAGCTTTGAAGCGATCATGGAGGCGAATAATGTGGGCAGGCGAGACTGGAAAAGAAGAAATCACATTAATAATGAAAATGTTTCAATGAAGCTGATGAAGAAAACGAGTTCAAGGGGACTGTAAACAAAATGAACTGACCATTTAATCAATTCTCTTCTGCAACCAGCTTCACTGAAATTAATTAAGATTAATTTAAATTCTTCGACAAGTACACATAGGCTACATTTTGTGCAGGGTGTATCTGAGTAACACTGGTTTGTAACTGGAAAGGAACACCTGTCACTGTCAATCTAGGACAGTTTTCGCTTATGCAAACCGAATTTGTACCCCTTCTTTTTCTCTTAGGGATCATACGGCTGTGAGTTACAAGTTAAAACGGCGGCGAATGTGCAGGAAAATGTTATTTTATATCGTTGTTTACTCGTTCAACCGCGACAACAACAAGCCTGTAACAAAACACAATTGAGTCAAATGTCACTCACAGCCCGTCTCTTGCATCAACACTTCGACGTTTGGGATTTTTAGTAGGGTGGAGTTCGTCGAACCCATTTTAATATAGTTCTGTATCGACAGATTTCAAACATTTAGCCCATATCCAGAAAAAAATGATTAAAAAAAGGATGAAAAAACTGAACAAAAACGTTTATTTAAAACGTTGACGTTAGCGGAATGTTAGCATATACGCCGTAGCCTTTTCATGTGCTTGAATAAAACACGCTCTGTTTACACAGATCGCTACGCCCATCACGCGAATGAAATCTGATTCTTTTGAGTCGAATCTTTTCAACGACTCCGGGGTTTGAGTGGTTGAATGATTCATTTTATGAAGTGGACTGAATCACTTCGAGCATCCTTACTTGTGATGAAGAACCGTGATGGACTACTTTCCGAAATGGTAAAAATAAAACGTACTGGAAATATGTGTGTCATGTTACAAGATTATTTTGTGCGGCTGGTAAACAAGAAAACTAATTTGATATTAATCTTTGTTTCTGAACTAAAACATGTTGTGACTGAATTGGGGCGCACGAACAACAAACATTCTAAAAAAAAGTAAAATAAATAGCAATATGTGTTTACATAAATGGGTGTTTAATACCTGCGTGCGCTATTTTGGATCCAACGTCATTACGTAATCACGTACTGCATGAAATGAATCGTCGAACCGGTTCAGCTGAAATGAGTCGGACTTCCCATAATTACACACAATGCCATTGTATCTAGCTATTTCTTCATTCTAATTGCATTTAAATTTATAACTAATAGCATATTTGTTTTGCTTTTTAATGCAAAGTGATCCATATATTTTGCAGTACACCATGCATTTTTGATGTCAGTATAGCATTTCACTTATCATATTTATTTATTCATTTTCAGGAAAGAAAAAAAAACACCAAAAGTTTCAGTTTGTCTCCGCAGCACATTCAATAAACAATTTTTTTTTTTTGTGGACAGGGTGCATTTGGTAGTTTAAAATAGTCTCAACGCCTTTTAGCCTTCACTGGATGGCGCCAGAGTCTTTCACATGAGACGACTGTCTGCACAGTCGCCCGTTTATTTAAGAAAGATATTAAAATACTTCTGTAAGATGTTCCCTCAAACCATTTATTTTGTTCTGTCTTAGCTGCCTCTTTTAAAAACAATTCCCTTGATGCTTTTGATCTTAAACGGCCAAAGGAAAGTGTGACTGATGTCTCAGAGGAAAATAATCTAATCTTTTAATTAAAAGATATTTATTAGTGGATAAAAGTACCAAAATAGTAACCAAAATATTTTTCTGAAAAACAGATGCCGTGAAGGAATGGCTTGTGAGGACAGGAAACTCTGGGGAGAAAAAGCAAAGATTTAATTTGCCATAGACATTTAACACATTTGGTGCTATTTATTATAACCCAAGCGTAACAATACATATGCAACCAGGTAGGTCAGGATGTGTTATGTGTGTTTGAAAGATACAAATGTAAAGATCATGTTGATCTTGATTACACAGGCATTGCAGCTTTCCTCATGTTATATAATGAACTACAAATAAATCTGAGACCTGAGAAAGAAAGACAGTTCAATTATGCCCTCTAATACAAATAGCCTACTTACATATTAAACACCAGGAGAAGCTTTGCCTTGAGGGAAGTTATAACCTAAAACTCTATAGCAATACCAGAATGAGAGACTTTTCATTGCATGCTTACAGATTTTTTTTTATTGGTCTAATATGAGTTCTGACATGGTTTAGTTGTGAAGCTAGTTGTGAGGTCTTAAAAGAAAAAACTTAAAATTGCTGTGGCTCTGAAATGTTTACAATGCATTTTTATTTGATGTTTCTTCTGTTGCAATGTAATTTCATTCATTTAAAAGCCATTAATTATATTACATTTGGCAGTACGTTTGGCAGAGATTCCTCTGTGACCTAAACATTTCCTGGTGGGCTTAATTAAGGATACATTCCCATTGGAAGCCATAACATTATATGTGATTAGAGACCTAATTGAATCCACTTTATATACTGTAACTGTCTGCTGGAATTAATAGAGTGTGAAATAAATAAAAACATGAACTCAAATATAATTCAACAATTAAAATAAAAACTTGTTTTATCATAGCTGCAAAGAAAAAAAAAAGCTCATTTTCATTTAGCTTAAGCTGGTGTACAAAGATAACTGTAAATGACATAATTTTTCTGCATTCGTTATGCATATGCATATATTACATAGATTACAGAAAAATAAAGTTAAAAAATGAAAAAAATTACAAACACACGCGCATAAACTCATTTAAACTATGAGTAAAAACGAACTGATATAGAAATACAGTAGTATACAGTAGAAACACAGTAAAATATTCTGTATTTCTGTGTTTGTATCATAATGATACAATAATAAAAGATACCAAACAATGAAGAGCAGATGGCTGAAGTAAAAGTGGGGAATCTTACACTAAAAAATTCATTTCAACTTCACAAGTCGAGATAACACGCCAATAAAATGTCAACTGACCAGTTTGTGCTTGGGATATTACGCAGCATGGAGACGTGGGGACTTTCATGATGTTTTTGCATATTTGCACAATGAGAATATATATTGTATACTTGCTTATTATTATAGTTAACATAGTTAAAGTGACAAAACAGTCTGTGAAATCCATTTTCAATCCTTGTAAACCATTATGGTTAATGGTTTATTAAAAGCCCTGTGGTTAAATCATATAATTGAAACGTGTAAAACGCAAGGTTGGTCGATTGCCAAAGTGGTTGGTAAACACACAAGTCGGACAGGGAAATGCTATGATGTCACAAACCTTGTGGCGCAGGTAAAGCACCTTGATATTGGTTGGTATGTACCAAAACAACTTGAAATGGAATTACTTACTACATCTGTTCACGCTTACCATAATCAGCAGATTGTTACTCGCTGGGCAACAATCATAGTTTTCCAAAAGCATGACTATAAATGGTTGCACATTTCTGCAAAGAAAAGCCGGTGGGAAAGTAAAAAAAAACAGTTCAAAAGGAAATACACAAAACACGCTGCTCCCTCCTTCAGGGGATCACAGGATCAACACTTTGAACAACCCCTAAGTGTGCTTTAATTCTTCATACCCTCTGAGGTCATTTCTCAATGATACATTGGAATTGTATGTCATATTTAAAATGAGTTCCCTCACAAATTAAAATAGATACAAAGAAAAGCACATTAATAAATCTATTATTACTATTACATATTACATATTATTACTTGTACATGAATGCAAATCATTATTTCTGTCACCGTGACAATGTATTGCAATATTGTTTCAGAAAGCATTTTAACTCAGAAAACTGCAAGTATTTTTTTACAGTAACACGCTGAATGTATAGCGTGAAATTTTAAAATAGAAAGAAGAAATTATAATCTTTCATCTGTAGTTACAAAGCATTTTTACAGCATGTCTGTTGTCTTTAACAACTTTCGAGCTATGCTGCACAAGTTGCAAAAATGTCTAAATAATTACTAGTGATTTCATATTTGCTGTTTATCCTCAAAGCACAAACCATTGGGGAGAAGAAAAGTCCACCTCTCTGGAAATTCCCACACTAAAACCTCATCTGACCACTCTGACTCAGTGTATATTTCTGTCTTTTGTTATCTTTACATTTGTAAACCCGCTTAACACATACTTATCACAAACATATTTATATTGGCTCAAATAAAAAATCAATCTCAGTATTCCTTTGAAATCCATGTGTACTTAACTCATGTGTCCTATAGCCTATATACACCGAACTATCAGTGTTACGATGTAAATAATATGCTGAAAATGCTGGCAACACACAGGAGGTCTGCCAGAAGGTCTGCATTGCTCAGCGACTGTTTGTTTCAGATATTTATCTGAGAGAAACGCAATGCTCTCCAGCTCATTTCCTTTGTTAACATTAATTCTGATGCACCACATTACTAATTGTTTTCAATTTGAAATGGTTTGTCAAATGCTTGATTTTTGAGAGGAAAGTCCCATGATTTTGTCTCTTGAAAATGCGGGGAAAAACGAGCAGATAAAAATAACTGATTCAATTAATTCGTAAATAAAACAAAAATGAAGTGCACTTTACAAGAAAATACTATTTACAATTATCTACCTTAAAATGTTATCTTCTATTTCTTTGTAACTGTTTGTGAAATTTACCAGCATTTTCAGTGTATATCTTCAGACAATATTATATTATACTGGATGTGTGTATATGTATGTATATTTATATACACACAGTGGGAAAGTATTCAGACCCCCTTCAATTTTTCACTCTTTGTTATATTGCAGCCATTTGCTAAAATCATTCAAGTTCTTTTTTTTTCTCATTTATGTACACACCCGCACCCCATATTGACAGAAAAACACAGATTTGTTGACATTTTTGCAGATTTATTAAAAAAAGAAAAACTGAAATATCACATGGTCCTAAGTATGCAGTATTTAGTAAATGCATCCTTTTGATCTAATACAACCATGAGTCTTTTTGGGAAAGATCACACCTGGATTTGGGGATCCTCTGCCATTCCTCCTTGCAGATCCTCTCCAGTTCTGTCAGGTTGGATGGTAAACA
>JAUMHG010000059.1:7734791-7746766 GCA_032359395.1 Enteromius anoplus
TCAAGGATGATCAGAAGAAATGGACAGCACCTGAGTTAAATATATGAGTGTCACAGCAAAGGGTCTGAATACTTAGGGCCATGTGATATTTCAATTTTTCATTTTTAATAAATCAGCAAAAAATGTCAACAATTCTGTGTTTTTCCGTCAATGTGGGATGCTGTGTGTACATTAATGAGGATTTAAAGGAATTTAGCAAATGGCTGCAATATAACAAAGAGAGAAAAATTTAAAGGGGTCTGAATACTTTCCGTACCCACTGTATATATATATATATATATGTATATACATACATATATACATTTGTGCTGGGCGACGAATAATTAATCTTAAACACATTATAATAGACATGCATGTGTGTGACTTTAGTGAACCCCGGAGGGTGGATTTTATTATACAGAAGAGGTGAGTAAACAATGAAAGGTGCCGGTGCTGACGGCGTCATCGGTGAGTGGTGCTCGATGATTCCTTCTCCTCTTGTACTTCCAGTGACTGTGGCAGGTGAGGGGTGGGTGCAGAGACGTGCGATCACCCAGGTGAGTAGTCCCAGGAAGATGGGGAGCCTGTGGGAAGAATGGTAAAGAGAGCGAGGTAAGTTCACGCACCATCGGAGATAGTTCTCGTCTGTCTGGTCCTTGATGCAGGCTTATTTTGGGGTGTCAGCTCCAAGTGCAGGTCGTGTGTTGCCAGGGCGACGCTGATAGTCTTTCAGGATTCCTGCAACACTACATAATAAATATACACAGTTCACACACTTATATATTATGTACACAAAAACATTGGATGTTTTGTTGCATATATGTATATACACATACAGTATCATATAATTACATTACATTATATCACAAATTTTAAATAATGTAATAAAAATATTATTATATACACACACACACACACACATAATATAGTTTAACTGTGTTTTGGCTAGTTATTGGTTGGCAGAGAAATAGTTAGTCTATTATGTATGATTAAAAATACCTGTGAACTTAGGTCAACAAAGTATTATTTAACACAACCATTCTTCTATAAACATCAATTAAAGACTTAGTCCTCACCTCTTGTCAAACCTTCAGAGGCATTACATTAATACATTACCAGCCAGACACGTGAGTCATACAAACTACATAGTAAATAGTTCAGAATGACTCAATAAGATTTGTCTCTTGAAAGCAGATCCTTACATCAACTCAGCAACTAACTGAAACCGGTCTTGATGAACTCAGGCTTGCTGCTGCAGTCCACAACCCATGAAATAAAACCTATCTTAATAAAACCTATCTATCTTTACAAAGAATCAGTCATTGTTTGGAATGAAGGGAAAGCCTTCAATACTTTACCTGGTGAAAACTCTTCTGTTCTTTCCATTCACTTGGATTCCTGTAACCCACACCTCTTTCTGTTTTTGCCACAGTGCATGGAAATGAAACTAGTTTGGATGATTGATAGATGCTAAACAAGTCATCCTTTTGAGTTTACACCACAAAGGTCATTATCGTTATAAATGGTAGATCATAAAACAGAGAAAGTAGAGCAAGATATCACTGGCCTATCAGCTCGTCAGATTCCCATTTTAGTGAATTATCAACCCAAAAGGAATGTGGTTTGAATAAAACAGGTAAAAGTGCGAAAGCGAAAGTGTACTAAGGTCAACAGGGAAAGGACGTATTTCCTGTCTTTCGGACTAATTTCTGCTCTGGTTTTTATGGTGGGTACACTTCGACCCTTGTTTGTTGGAATGCAGAAATGACGGTCAAAGGTCTTTTGTTGCAAATGTTTTTGTTTTCTTGGGATATTCCAAGTGTGAACAAACACACAATAAAAACCTCTAAATATGTTGGTACTTTTAGCATAAGATCCAATCTATTCTTTGCTGCTCTTAAAGGGAATTTCAGGTGTAGAAGGTGAACCTGTTGAGTCACAATGACTAACATAACTTTGGTCTACCTGGGATTTTGCCAGCGTTCTTAGAGTAAATGCCACTTCATGTTTATGAAGATAAAAAAGATATATAAAAGCTTTTCACTCTTAACCGCAGTGTATTGTAAACCACTTTTAATTCCAGGTAAATGTTTCACAAATGGGCTGTGCTTTGACAATAGAAACAGACACTCAAATACATACATCTTGTTCACGGAAACAGCTTTTAGCTTTTCAAAAGAAACCGTCAGACGGTGACAGGAAACGCGTGAACTGAAGTGGGGTTGTTCTTACTTGTAGTTTACTGAGAAACTCGGGGAAAATGTGATATTGGTAGTAAATATGAGAGATAACAAACGGATGCGACGACAGAGTCGTTATGTAAACAAAAACGCATGCTGCCTCCGTCTAATCAATGACACTGACACTAATATGCAAATACGAGCATTAACCTGGGTTTTAGAAATGTACGGCGTAAAATTTCAGTTTAGCTATATCAAGAGTTAACGTGAGCAGTTTGAAACGAAAGTGTGATAAATTACCCATTATTTCATGTGTGAAATCCCTAAAAGCTATATAGATAATAATCTTGACCAAAAAATACAAAAAAAACACGGGATTGGATCGGATGTGCCATATTTTGACAATTGCTGGACCTCAGGCCTTACCCGGTCTTGATCTCTTTTCTCTTCCCACTATCCTGTGCATTAAAGGTGAAAAAAGCCCAATAAAGGTAAGTGATGTAATGCTATTTGTGAATCAAGAAGGCATCATCTGTTGCTTGACAGTTTCGACTGTATGGGATATTTACCCGTGCACAACACTAATTGCACAATTGCATTACCTAATGGACTTTATTGAAACCAGGCTGTGTCATTGAAACTGCAAATAAACTAAAGCAACTGCAAAACTGAAACTAAATATAGGAAAGAGGTCATGTGGAAAATGTAAAACACACTCTGCATTGCAGTTAGAAAACTGTCAAAAAGTACAGCCCAAAAAGCTGAATTGTATAAAAAAACTATTCTGAGAAAACAGGCAGAGAGATGAATATTTCCAAAAAAACTGATTTCCCCTCTCTCTAAAAAGCATGAATACCAGATGGGATTTATATGAGTAGTTTAAATGTACATTTGATTAGGCTATATTTATTTGTGACCCTGGACAACAAAACCAGTTGTAAGTGTTAATTTTCCGAAATTAAGATTTATACATGACATGAAAGCTGAATAAATAAGCTTCCCATTGATATATGCTTTGGATAGATAGGGCAATATTTGACCAAGATACAACTATATGAAAATCAGGAATCTGAGGGGACAGAAAAATCTAAATGCTGAGAAAATCACCTTTAAAGTTGTCCAAATGATGATCTAATCAATGCATATTACTAATCAAAAATGAAGTTTTAATATATTTTCGGTAAGAAATTGGCTAAATACCTTCATGGAACATGATCTTTACTTACTATCCTAAGGATTTTTGGCAAAAAATCAATAATTTTGACCCATACAATGTATTTTTGGCTATTTAGTACAGACAAAACATGATCATCCACACACACACACACACACACAAAAACAGTTTCTCGCCCAGGGCAACGACGTCTGACATGTGTCATCACCTTTATTTTGTTTGATCAGTGGAAGCAAGAACATACAAGTCTAATTTTACATTGTTTCTTTGTATCAAAATTCCACATTCATGGTTTCAGTGTGTTCTTAGACTGCATGAGCTGACTGGATTTATTTTTAAGGGTTTATTTATTTTTAATGCAAAGGTCAATCGTGTAATAACCAGTGCATGACATGTAAGTCACATCTGAAATAGCAGAACAGACCTAGTTGTCACATAACGAAACCAGTTGCTTTTTGCCTTTCATTAATGATTCTGGCGTGCTCTGGAAAAGTTTGAAACAACCTGAAGCCCACTCTTTATAGATGTCATTTGCATATTGTTTTCTTCATTCAAAATAAACAAAACAAGCAAAAAAACAAACAAAAAAAATCCGCTGTAGGTTTGAGGGGGAATTTCCAGTATCTTTATACTGGTTTCTGTCATTCCTGCACAGTCAGTTGTAAAAGAGCTCCAATTAGCCAAATGCAATTACAAAGAACATTTTTCTTGAAGTGAAGCCAAAGCAAGCCCCCAGATTCAAAATTACTGCACTTCCTGTGTGTGTTCCTCAGGAATTTTACCCATTTAATCTCAAGATGCCAAGATAACAAATAAATGAAAAAAAAAGAATTGAGGGGGTTCTCTGAAACCCAAACTGTTTGCACAATTCGAGTGATATATCACTTCTTTGTAAGTGATGAGTGGTTTTGAGAGGTGCTGCATGTTTAAAATTCTGCAGGGGGAGAAAAACATTCATTTTAACAGTTGCACTCTTGAAATAAGCTGCTGAACAGGTTTATTGCAATAGTCAGCCAACATTTCCTGTAGACAGGAAGCGTTCAATTATTTACTATAAGCAAAAAAATAAATAGCAGTTTTGCTTTCAAATTAGCGCAATAAACATCACATGCTTTTCTTATTATAACTAATACGTGTGTCAGGAAAAGGTGTGCAGCGCTCATGCTTTTGCTTTCGTTTTGTTTTGTCACCGTCAACGTCACCTCGGTCTCTAAAGGGACAATATTCCAGACGCTTATCTGACACAGATCCTGGAATTTTCCCATGCAATTTACTGTGAACATTTCCAAAAAAGTCAGCCTTTTCTTGAAAGAGCAAACATGCCAATTGGAGAATGATTACCCTAACACTGTATATTGTTAGGAATACTTTTAATATCAATGCGGAGGAGTGCCAGACTGAATTTGATTATGAGCAGAAACACAGTTGTTGATGTTGGCAAGCCTATGTTCCCTTTTACAATATGTGAGCCAACATCAAAGTTGTCCAAAGTAATATGAGACAAAAAGTGAATAATGGGAATATCTTGATCCCTTCTATTGGAGAGATAACTTTATAAGAACACTCTACAAACGTAAATGTTAATACTGTTAGCAGCAATGTACAGTGGAAAACACTGTACCAGAAATAATTTAATCTTAATCGTTCGGCTTTACCATGCTAGCAGAACGTTGTTTTACAAAATAACCAAGGCACTTAGTAGTGCAAAGATAGATTGCATTTAAAATGTCTGAAGTTTACAGTAGTCCAAAATTAGTGGGATGCATAGAGACGCCTGCTTTATAACTTCAGCACATCTGCAGTCACAAAACATCACTTGTTTGTCACGCTGTGCTGGTGTAATCTGGGTCCACTGTCTTCCATCGCTTGGTGACTGTAGAGGGTTTCTTTGTCACGAGGAACTTTTCAGAGATTTTCAATCAGGATTAGATCAGGACTTTGAGTATGTATGTGTGCTTACAGCTTCAAGGAACTTTTGTGGTGTGACAGGGGCATTGTTCTGCGTGAAAACTTCTGAACTGAGGGAAAGGAACCTCATCTTGCTGAAGGTGTTCATAGGCACTCACTCTCTGCCTTGTAGCTTTATAAAAGGCCCAACTTCTGCTGCAAAAAACATCCCTCAAACCATGACACTACCTCCTTCACCCTACACTGACAAACTTTGGGTTTAGTCTTTCCCCAGTTTGACGAAGAACACAATGTTCCCCATCAGACTCAAATACGTGAAACTTGCTTTCATCACCGAAGTGAACTTGGGACCCGTTCTTCTCTTTCCACACAACATTCTCTTCAGCAGGGTAGTCTAGTCTTTTGATTCTTTATGGTGATGAGAGATTTGGTCACTGCAGAGCTCTCAGTCCAAATTCTCTTAAATGTCGAGAGACCGTATGCCGACACAAATGCTTACCCTGGCAAGCAATTCCAGCCGCAGTCTTGAACCGATTGGCCATTGAGAGTCTCTGCATTATCCTCTCCTCTCGTGCATTTGTCTTTTGTGGAAGACCAGCCTTCTTGGGCGGACTTGAATCAGTTAGTGACAGTGCAAAGATGCAATTTTTTAGAATTGAAGTCTAGAACTGGAAATTTAGGCTAATAGGGTCAGATTATTAAGGAAATCAGCACCAGGTAATAATACCAATAACACACGCTGCTGTCCCAGAGAGCTAGGAGTGGATTTAGTATGTATTTTCAAATGCTTCCATGCATTGCATTGTTTTTTGGGGGTTTTTTTTCAACATCTTTCAGTTTGATCAGATATGCTTCCACAGCCTCTCATGGACATTTTTTTTTTAGCGTAGATCAAATTATTCAGAATTACGTAGCATTCCCAATTCCTGTATGTGTGGGTGTGCTTGCAGTGGAAGTCTGGATAACCATCGTTCCTGCTTGTCTATGTTACCCATTAATCCCATCTTAAATTTCTGCTGTGTTCATCCAATACACTCTCAGAAATAAAGCTACAAAAGCTGTCATTGGGGTGGTATCTCTTTATAAGGTACACTTTTGCTTAAATATTCATGTTTAAATGTGTACACTTTAAATGATAATATTTTACTAAAAAAAGTTATCAAAATTGACAGCTTTTGCACCTTTATTTTGAGAATAAGACAGAACACAGCACCTTGTTTGTCTAAGGCTTGGTCTTATTTCTCTATAATAATGGCTACATTACTTCCCTGTTATGATGTAGGATCATTTGACATTGCAAATAGGCATTTGCTTTTTAAAACACTCTATACATGTTTCTCTAACTAAAGCAATTGTATGTACTTATTTGCACTGTGATTATATGAACAACAACAAAAAATCATTAGAAAACATTTACCAACATAGCACTAATATTTACATCATTATATCTTCCAATATAATTGCCATCTAATTTAGTTGGTTTAACAAATGTTTGTGCATAATGGGAATTTTAGAAGTGCTTTCTAGGGCTTTTCTCGTTTCCTCCATAATTATTTTCTGAAAACACCCTGATTCAACAATTATAGTATACATGAACTTTTTGCTATTTAAACAGAAAACAGTGTAAAATGTAAGAAGTTTAAAATTAGTTATCATTGAATATCATGAACAGAAAGAAAAAACAGAGTCATCTAACGTTTCTCGATACTGTTATTTTGATGTTTGCCGATTTAACCAAACATAATTCTGGTCTGAATACTTAGACAAAAAAACAGGTTACAGACATACTACACCCTATAATTAAAGATAAACACAAAGACAGGATTATTAGTCATACTTCATAAATCAATGAAAGTCTGCTGAGTCAGTCATGCGTCCGTTTTGTTAATATATCTGTATTTTTACTTTCGTTACTTAACAATACTTTCATTTAGAATGTGACTAAAGTAAACCCATCTCTTGTTTCATTTATGGCATGTTGACATATAATATCAAGAGAATAAAGATAATCCGGGAATTTATGAGAAATCTACATTCTTCAATGTAAAACAATGCTTTTGGAAAACCCTCCTCACTGAGCACATGGCAGAAAACATTTCAGGACAAATATCAGGAAGTTGCAAAGCAGCAGAAAAATCTAGGAGAGTTGCAGAAACAAAAGGCAATAAAATGGTTTCCCACTAAACATGCAAATACAACAGAAAAGAAACTCTAATTTAAATACAAATGTGAAAAAAGGAAGTCTGTGTTCACCACGGTTTACACAGGTCAACAGAAAAACCTTTAATAGCATAATTCAGCTTCAATATTCATCCTCCTACGTCGTAAGAGAGGGAAATTAGCAACTCCCCTCGATCTCGATTTGGACCAGCAAGCATCGATACTTTAGATTTTGGAACAGGGACAACAGGATGTTGTTCCACTTTGTCGGTCCTGTCTGCAAAGCTTTCGGTAACACCATCAAACGATTCCAAGAACTTCTGGGCCACTACACTGAGCATTTTTTTTAATAATAATCAATCATCAAGACAAACTTAATATGAAGTCGTCACATTTAATTATTCAAGTGAATCTACACAGAAGCGATTGCAAACCCAAAGAATAGGATCTATATTTGGAGAGATGAACAATCTGCTCAAGTATTCTGTTAGTTAGTATAAACGAGTTAATAATTCATCTTCAATGTGCTTAGTGCCAAAATAAACTCTTTTGGCATCTACAGTGCATATTTTGTTATGGGCTGACAAAATATGCATTCTCCCTTTTGTGAGGGTCATGCAACAAGTCTAAGCAAAACTAATTTGCAAAACATCCTGTTTTTTCCCCCCGTTTTTGCATGTTTACTTTGTTCTAAAATGAACGTCATTAATGTAATTATGTTATGTTCATGTTAAATGATCAAAGTGTAGGGAAAAACACTATGATTAATCACTGCAGGGTAAACTAAACACTGTTTGGATTCCTCTGCAGCTGATGCATGAATGTATGCATTTCAAGTCAACATCTGATCCTGTTTGGATTTGCCCTAAAGATTGTAGATTGATAGGCAATGAACTCAGAACCTTAAATAAACCAAATGCAAACGTTTCCCCACATTTCACCAATGCAAAGTCCCAACAGAAGTGTGGTTCTAAAGTGTCCTGATACTGCATTTTCTTCTAATTTTTGTATATTAACACATTTCTTGCAGACCGGTGGCTCATTTGCCAAATCATTAATCCTTTACAAAGATAACAAAGACCTTCAAAAGATATTTGAACATTAAATATGATCTCTGCTCAACATTAACACATCCTCATTATTTACTGCCTGCTGGTGTTTTTCAGCACGCATCCTGTTTTCTCTGTACAAGTTAAACGGGAGATCAGGAAGCTGGGAGGCTGTGTTCAGTGCTTTACTTTAGAGGGTCCGAACGAAAGGAGGGGGAGAGAGATGGCACAAGGCCAACCCATCAGTAGGAGACGCCTGGACTATTCCCTAAATTCCTCCCATTATTTGTGCAAAAACGGGTAACTGCACGGGAGGTCGATGAACGTGGAAGAGGTCCAGAAGACAGTAATTTGGAGTAACGATCACATTTTGTTACGGTGCTGACCAAAGACAAGAGGTGGATAAGAAGTTTGGATATGAGACTTGAAGTTTCATGATGAGATGAGTTTTTAGGTAAACTTATAAAATGGGTGGAGAAATACAATAAAATGTTGCCGTGTATTTCACATCAGCAGGAGTGATTTGTCCTTTTGTCCTCAGCGCTGTTTTGTCGGGTCAGTTGTCACATACCATTGTCTCAGTCATCTGACAGCCGGGGAAAAATGGAAAACTGGGCTCTCTCTTCTGAAAAGCGAAGTGAGAGTAAAGTAAAGGCATAAGGAAGAAAACATAACATGCTTTATAATGTCTTTCTATTAAATTCATTTCATAAAAAATTATTTCATAAGTGCATTCTTTTCTTTTCCTTTCTAACCCTTTCACTATACAGTTCCACTTTAATTTGTTATTCAATTGCATCCAGTTCAAAATTGGCTCTACCTGGGATGCACAAGAATTCTCCAAATTAGAAAATGCCAGACCACCCATAACTTTACTGTGCTTTAATAATAATTTTTACATTCCCTTCATTCAAAACAAATGTTCTACAAATGCTATGCCAGTTTAAAACAGTACGACTGCACATACAAACTAAAAACAGAAAGCTGGTAGTATGTAGCCCAATTATCTGCAAAATGCCAACCTCTATTAAATGGGCCTCTATAGCATTACAAAAAAAAAACTTTTATGTAAACACTTTTAATGATTAAACTATAATGTATTGTTATTATTATTTTAATGTTTTGATTAGACTTTTTTTAATTACATCAAATAATAATAAAATCATATAATAAAAATAAGCCGAAAATTGATTTGTTTGTATGTATCTATAACGTTTATATGTGGCGCGAATCTTGCGTCCATAACGTTTCAATGGCGCTTTCACAGTTTCGCCGCATCGACACCTTGTGGCTAAAACCGTGAGACACACGCCATTACCGGGATGATTAACCAGGGCAGACGCCGATGACAGGCAGGCTGCGGAATGACCTGCTTTGGACATTTTTTCGGGAAAGTTGTATAGCAGCTACTTAATTCACGCTACCAAATGGCAGTGTGAGGAAACAACAGTAGCCTGGCCTGACAGGAAGCGGAAAACGGTGGCTGCAGTAATCGCGTCAGTTATTTTTTCACGTTAAACAGCACATATTTCCATCGTAGAAATATACGCGTTGTTTTGTCAATAATAAATTGGATAAAAACGTTACATTTTAGCTAACTACTCGAGCTGTTAATTTCCCAACGTTCTACAACAGGAAGTGTGTATATTTTGTTTGGAATTTTTCTTATGGAATATTCTCTTCATACTTTATTATTGCACATCTTGAGAAGAAAATGAAGTTATTTTATTTAATGGCATAGGTCATATCCAGTTTCAGCTACTGAGAAGGAAGTGTCTGTCAGTTTATTATGGCTTTCTGGGGCACCACCAGATGAACCAGAATAACCTCAGCATAGGCCTATAGCCTATTCCAGTGTCCTCTTCCCGTTTGTAGTTTCAAGGACTTCCTGCTTGCAACCTTAAATTTAGTTCTCTGTCAAACGTTATGATTTTTGCCCTAAAGTAGTTTTCTTTTTATATGTATATTTCTCTTTTCCTCTCTTCTGCTGTGTGTGCAAGGTCCTTGACCCGACGGATAAATCGTGTTCTCTGACTCCTGACGACAGTTGGCAGATTAGCGCCCCAGCAAAAGGTCAAAGGTCACAGAGCTCACAGTCAGCTCCCGGTCTAACAAATCAAAGAACAGGTCCAGCAGCAGCTGTCCTGTTTTCTAGAGAACGTTTTAAGGATTGTCGAGGGGCCACGTCAAATCAGGCCCACCAGCAGTGGTGACGTTGACCTTTATCTGTTTTGAATCTAAGGAATGTTCATTTGTAACGTCATTCTCATGTGGTCTGTTGACAGAGATTCATAAAATAGCCACAAGTTTTTATGACGATGGTACATGTTTTAAACCAGATCATCTGTTGATCAAATAGGTTTAGTGGAAACAGTTGCAAAATACTTATGTACGTGTTTGTACTGAGAAGGTTGAGACTTATCAGCACATTGTTCTTTCTCTCCGGGCTCAAAATACAAGCCTTTCCTGTTGGGTGAAGTGTCAGCTGCCACGAAAGCGTGTGCACTTTCACCTGAAGGCTACTTATGCATAGGCCATTGCCTTATCGTACAGTTGTTTGTGTGTATTTATTACTGATTGTGACAAGATACTGTTGATGTAAAATTACAACAAACAGTTTTTGAAGGAGCATTGATTTTGGATAAAAAAAAAAAAAAACAGAAAAAAACAGTCATTGTTAAATATGAATACAGTTTTAAATAACTAGAAAGTAATTTTCTATTTGAATATATTTGATATATTATTTATTTTCCTTTTATTCAAACCTGAATTTTTAGCAGCCATCACTCCAGTCTTCAGTGCCACATGATGCTGATTTAATGTTTAAGAAAGAACTTTATTTATTAACAGTGCTGCTTATATTTTTGTGGAAGCCCTACATATGAAGGGTTTCCAAAACCAAATGACGTTTTAAATTTTTATGTATTTAATGATAATAATAATGAATTAATATCACATTTGCACTCAATCTGCTAATCAGGACAGAAGCGCTACTCGTGATATTGCTCTCACTGCTTGTGTGATATCGCTTATATGATACAAATATGACCCCAAAAAGATATGAGAGACATTTTTTGCTCCAATATCTAGAATTTTAGGGCATATCTGCATTTATGTAGTTGTTGCGTTTCATCATATTTGTTAATAGTCAACTGTATGAAATGTATGATGATGCACAGAACTGGGGATAAATATTTTAATATATATAAGTGCTGCTGTCCAACTATTAATTGCATCCAAAAAAAAAAGGTTTGGTTACATAATGTGTTTATACTTATTATGTATATATAAACACACACACACATACTGTAAATATTTACTATTTGCATACATTTACATGTTTATATTTGTATTAAGTTATTTTATATTATGTATAAATATATTGAACATTATTAAAAATAACATATTTTTCTTGAATATATACATGCAAGTGTTTGTATTTATATATACATTATAAATAAACACATTATGCACTCATATATTATGTTAACAAAAGATTAAGCGATTAAACATTTATTTATATGT
>JAUMHG010000059.1:7752650-7770393 GCA_032359395.1 Enteromius anoplus
TCAACTATTGTGGGAGTGGCCTCTCACACCGACATGCATTTGAGAATGGCTTGATTTCAGAAGGGGCAACTTATTTTAATTAAATCAAAAGAAAACTACCTGTGGATCTTTATCATTGTATGTTGGTTGTGTACTCACACTCCCAACACACATTTCAGTCCAAACAGCCTGAAAAAGTGCATGTACCACCGTATGACACCTTTAAATATACAGACCCCTTTTACATACCCCTTTAGGTATGCAGGAGCTAAATAAGCGATTTTAATTAAGTAATTGTGTTTGTTTGTTTGTTTGCTTAACGGCCCTTTAAGACTATCATAAAACAAATTAATATAAATGAGTATATATTACAAGTAGCTAAACTGAAAATGAAATATAACCAAAAAACAATTCTGCTGAAAACAAAAGGGCCTTACAATAGAACGAAATTATGCTAATTAATCTCATGATTTGCATCTTCAAAATTCAAAATTCTTGTAATGTGTAATAAATTCGATCATTCTTAATGTCGTCGTTATGTAGAAGAAAATGGGATGAATGCAAGGATCTCTCTGGGAGAACAGCTCCACTGACGGATGTCTGAGGTAGAGAGGAGGAGGACAGGTGTTCACACAGGTCTGCTAGAGTCATCTGTGTTAATGTATCTGGTCACGCTGGTTCCCTGTACACTCTTTCCCACGCTGCCCGGGGTCAGAGGGGAGCAGGCAGCCGGATACAGGCCTCCCCCAAAAACCCATCTACCACACAGATCAGTCCTAAAACTCTCACCAAAGCCATTGCAACTTTTTATGACTCCTGTAAACTATACACTTAGATCAGAAACCTTCTTCCTGGACTTCTGCTTCTTTAGTGATTTAGTGTCATTCGACTTTGTAAGAAGATGCATAATATACCTGAGAACTCTCATATGCAAACATTTTGCCCTAATTTAATTGTGGAAGAGATTCGATTTGATTCTACAAAAACATTCATAAATAAGGCAGTATCATATTGTTGGTCAAACTGAAAGAAAAGCGTGAGAGCTCCTAATTCTTTTGGAAAAATGTAAGTAGACAGTCTCAATCTCATTGCCTGGCAGTCACTGATTTATGAACTCCTCCAACCCCAAAGAAAGATCCTCTCTTGGGACGGGGTCTGGTGGGTAGGCGTGTGGGGGAGATATTGTTCTCGTTCTGTATCCCACTGTTCTTGTTTATATTTATGTGTGAGAGTTTATATTGCCGCTGCTTTTTCTCGGGCATGCAAAGCAGACAAGAAGCCTCCATCTGTTTTTTGCTAGAAACCGAAACAACATTAGGAACAAAAAAAACATCAGTGCAAACAACAATATAATAGGATAGTTCACGCAAAAATGAAAGTTCTTTCATCATTTACTCACCTTCATGACTAAATATAAAAATATTTAAAAACATGTCTCTTTGTATATAATATAAGTCACTGGGTCCAGTGTTGTTTTGGTTGATATCTGATTCCCCCGTACATATCAGAGCTGCACATAAGCACCTTCGACTGGCTTGTTTCCTTCTGAGACAATAGCAGGAAATCCAGTGAGCATTCAGTTTGTTTTTTTCCTTAAATTTGATGTGGGACAATGCACTTGTTACGCAGTGTTTCTGCTTTGTAAGTGTGCGTCGAGATTGTGGCACTAATTACAGTGAGAAGGAAGGCTCTCTTGTTTTCTTTTGAAATTAGGTTTGTTGATTCTCGCTCTGCCATGTTTTTTTTCTTCTCTGTTTTGTTATTGCCCACTGTCATAGCCCACCCCTCCCACATTCCCTTTCCTCCCTCCAAAGATCCACTCTGTCAGTAGGATCTATATTTGTGTTGGGCACTTCCTATTTGTTCTGACCTTTGGCTTTCAGAGCCCCAGCAGCTGAACCGTGGAGGGTTGTGTCAAACCCTGACCTTACCGTGTCTCAGTACAGTCATCACTGCATCCACATTCCCAACATGATTCGCTTTTTACTTGGTAAACTCTCTTGTTGATGGGTCAATGACATGACACTCGTTTTTCAGCCGTATCCGTTTCTTTTCGAAATATCTATTGTTTAAATATTTGGGGTCACAAAGGAAGACTCTTATGTGCAGCAAAGCTGCATGTATTTGATCAAAACAGTAATACTGTGAAATCATAATTTAAAGTAACTGCTTTCTGTTTTAATGTAGTTGACAGTTTAAAGCATTCTTGAATAAAAGTATTTATTAAAAAATACTGATTTCAAACTTGTATAATCAAAGCATTTATTGATCTATAAAAAAGAATAAAAAAAGATTTAATGTCTTCTGTGACAAAACAACATCATTAAAAAAATTATTAAGATTTTTAATAGATTCAAGCTGATTTAAAAAAGCAAAATCTTAATAAATTCTTATTAATATTATTTATTCTATGAGTCTCTTAAAATATTGGATAATTTGATATTTTCATGATAAGGGGAACAGAAAAGACTTCAAATTGTCATGTGGTTGTCTCCCAAAAAATCAGCTTAAAAGAAATCAAATAAAATTGTACCTTTAAAAATGTATTTAACTGGTCAGGGTGAAAATATTACATTTTATTTTATGTGTATACTTTTTACATGATGCTTAGACCACATGACATTTTAGTATAACTGAATTAAAGGACAAGTTCACTTGGAGAATAAAAATGTCCTAATAATTTACCCACCTCAGTGTGATCCAAGATGTTCATGTATTTCAGTCTTCAATCACAAAGAAAATACAGAAAGAAAACATGCTCAAAAAAACCCAACAAATCTCCATGGGGTCAAAGGTCCAAATTACAGTTTCAGTGCAGTTTTAAAGAGAAAAAAGGGTCTTACCTAGCAAAAGGACTGGACATTTTCTTAAAATAATACTTTAAAAAAATTATTTGAACCACAAATGCTTAGTTCGAAAGGTCAGAGGATGAGAGAATTAAAGGTGAGAGAATGCGTTTTCACTATACCCTACCTTTTTGAACCAAAGTACACAGATGAAAAACAAACCAGGAATGGCAGAGCTAGTGCAAGATGAGCATTTGTGGTATTTATGTTGAAAATGAAAGATCATTTCACTAGATAAGACCCTTATTCCTCGGCTGGGATAAACCTTTTGAAGATGTACTGAGACTGCAAGATGGACCTCCAACCCCACTCAAGTCCACTATTTGGAGAAAATTCCTGGAATTTTTTCAGCAAAAAACGTCATTTCTTTAATACTGAAGACAGAAAGACATGAACACCTTGGATCACATGGGGAAATTTTATTTTGGAAGTGAACTCGCCCTTTATTAAGACGCTTTTTGAAAACGGTAAACCTTTTATTAAAACTATATGAAACCAACTTGAAGTTCTTTGGCGGTTTGTATTTCAGCAAACGTATGCATTTTGAGGGTGTGTGGTCAGGAAGATGCACCGTTTCCTCCTCACGCTAAAGGAAAGAATAGGGGCCTGAGTGTGCCAGAATAAGGTCTACTTCCCTTCCCATGTCAAGACCTATAAATACTCTGAAAACAGGAAGATAGGAGGGAAGGAATTGTGGGCAAACTTTAATCCTAGATAGACAAACTTCTCCCTACCTTCCCCCAATTACCTCTTACTGAACACATACCAATGCACTCTTCAAAAAGGTTTTCCTTGAACTTCTCAATCCTGCATTCATTTTTTTTTTTTTCGTAACAGAAGACACAAGGGTTTACAGTAAAATGAAAGAAGGCAGTTAGATGAGGGTGTAACTGATATTTATCAGACTTGTGAGTGGAGGAGCAGGTGGAGTGTCATTCTTACATGTTTAGGTTTGTTAATGGGTCAAAGAGCTGCAAAGTTTTATTGTCCTCTTTTATTTTACTCTTTTGTGTGGTGAAAGCACAATTAAGAAAGTGATTCAGTCACGGCAGAGTTCAGTCAATTATAATCTGGTTTGCAAATTCCCCAAATATTGGATTTTTGAAAGCATCATTTCTGGTCATGTTCTTTACTCTCCGTTGAAGCATCCTAGGTGTTTGGGACTTTCTTCTTTCGGACGAATCCTGTTGGAATTGTCCAGACCCCTCCAAGCCTTTGAATGGGTTTAAATGGGTGATAGCCGTTACACTCAGAAGACGTGAAATAACGTGAGCATATTCATAATAAAACATCCCTCACACAGCTCCGTCGGGTGAATAAAGTCCCCCCTGTAGCTCATACGATAAATATATAAACATTTCAAATGTAATAAACACTTTTCTCTCCCGTCTGCGGAAACCTGGAAGCCGTCCCATTTCCTAAAAAGCATTTGAAAGCTTCTGTGATGTTCAAGGTTCTTCACGGAACCACTGACGCCAATACAGAACCTTTATTTTTAAGAGTGTAGATCTTTGTCACTGTCCATCAAGAAATAAAAAAGGTTGTGATTTGCAACTGTCTTCTCAGAGCATGTGCGTGAATCAAGCATTTTCCAAGCGTTTCACAGGACAGACGCCAGACGGGGTTCTCGGGGTCATGAAAAGAAGGAAGCAGGGTGAAATCAGCATTGATGTAGTGATGACAGGTGTGTCTTTAATCTATGTGGGATTCTCCCCTTTTACTGCTCAGTCCTTTTTCTGCCTTCATTTGTTGCTTCAGTCCCTCCTTTCCTATTTATGTTTTACAGTAATTACAGTAGATAATTATATCACTCGAGGCCATGACTGGAAGCTGGTATTCTATTAGCACAACGAATCTGTAAATAAGGAAGTGTTCACAGTTGTAGATATTATGAGTTGGCATTATGACATCATGTTCTTGTGAACTGTTCGAAGTTAAAACTGTAACTTGGAAATGTAATAATAAAGACAGTGAGACAGTGAAGGATGTAATCCCCCCTTCAGGAACGAATATCATATATCCAGATGGCATGATACAGGTGCCAAGGATGCATTTCACTGTGTTTTATCCTTTCTCACTTGACACATTCACAAGAAACAACCCTGACATCCCCCATTTGACAGTCAAGGAAACAAGAAAAAGGAAGAAAGATGAAAATCCCGTTATTGATCAACAACAGCTTAGTTTTCTAAGAAAAGCAGCTAGTTGGATTGTCAGAACAGAACATTTACTTACTCATTAAATAAATGAAACCTCCATTAAAAGCAGCTCTGTTGTTTTGTTTCAAGATGCTCATAAGCAGTGTTTTTCTAAGGCATATTTATAAAATGTCCTAATTGATCTATGGCCTAATCCTAAGCCGGATCTTTAAGAATCCTTTTAATTCTTTGGAAATAAGGGAACCCATACCATATATAAACACATTTTCTGTTCAATAAATGATAAAAACAGCCCTTCAGAGTTCACTACCTTGAAAGAGCTTGAGCATTTAAAGTGCAACACATGTATTTTATTAAATGGAAAGTTCATCCAAAAGACAAATTCTGTTACCCTCGTGTCGTCCCACCTTCTGAACACAATTTAAGATATTTTTAACGAAATCCTCCATGGACTGCATTTTAATTCCCACAACGTTCAAAGTGCAGAAAGATAATAAGGACATCGTTTAAAACAGTCCATGCGACAAGAGCCACAAGAACACTTTTTGTGCGCAAAGAACAACTTTATTCAATGATTTCTTCTCTTCCAGGTCAGTCTCCGACGCCATTTACAAAAGCACCAGATGAGTTTGGAACGTCATAAGGGTGAGTAATTAATAAAAGAATTGAAATCTTTGCCAGTTAAACAATATTTTTGTGCTGATTCTAATATTGTTATGGTTATAGTTATCATTCCTACCTTTATGCTACAACTTTTATTATTTACTGTAGCAGTGTGAAGTGACCAAAGTTGGAGATTGACAATATAGTTGTGATCTAGTACAACATGGATGCCAAAGCAGTTAAACACACAGCCTTATCTCCATCACAAATAAAATGAGCAGGGTCCAAACACTGACACACACACAAAGCTTGAAAACAAAAGCGCTCAGTTAAAAAGTTAAGCATTGACAATGATGTTCAATCTAAACTTCTTAATCGCTGTCAGAAATCTAATCTTTTCTTTCTCTTTCAGTATGATAGAACTGTAAGGGAAAATCAACATTTCCCTGTCTATGACCTCACACAGGAACCTCTAATGTGCGCAAACATATTGTGTTCCTGGTGCGCTTACATCACTGTGACAAATTAGCTTAGCTGCAGGTGCTTTCTTATCAGAGAGGCACAGAAAACTGCAGGAAAAAAGATTGTACGGCTCGTGGCTAAAAGAAAACAAGGCCGATGAGGAGAGAGAGAGAGAGAGAATGATGAGTAAGGGAGGGTATGCATTCAGATGGGGACTTCATTATCACTTTCAAAAAATCGGCCTTATTGTAAACAAAAGTGAATGCAAACACAAGTCGTTTACAGGAACAGGCTACAAAGCTTACATTTTATTAGTGCTTTTATTAACGATTCGTTGTGATTAATCGCATCCAAAATAAACATTTTTATTTACAAAAATGAAATATTAAACATATTTGTATATAATATAAATATATACATGTAAATATTTTCAAAATGTACACTGTATGTGTGTATATTTATATATAAATAAGAAATTTAAATATGGCACAAACCTTTATTTTGGATGCAATTAATTACACAATAAAAATATTGTGACAGCACTACATTTTGCTACAAATATTAATACTTGTTCCTTGTACAATTTATAATGCTTATCAAGGCTGCTTTTATTAAATCTAAATATTTTTGCAATTTAAAATAAGTGCAGCCATTAGTCCAGTCTTCAGTATCTTTTTTTATTAAAAATAAAAATCGATTTTACATGATTTGCTGTCACTTTTGATCAATTAAATGCATCTTTGCTGGAGAAAATGATTTATTTCTTTTAAAAGTAGTAAGTTACATTAATGCTCATAAACTTTCTCTAGTCACCTGTTCTAGAAAATGTGCACTTCTGAGATAAAAAATCTTCGTGGTGGGTCTCAGTACAGGGACACATCCGAGTGTCTGTAGGCTGGTGGTGAGGACAGGTGTCGGGCCAGGCTGGGCCTACATGTCAACGCCCCCCAGGGAGAGCGAGAGCGGCTTTTCAAGCCTCGGCTTATCTCTTTGAATTGAAGAGGGAAAGTGGGGGTGAATGGCAGGTGATCCTGTCTGAGGACCATTAATAACCCCTTTACTATTTTCTCTGGCTTCATCTCCACTGTTCTGACCTGAGATACTAAGTATGTCATATAGCTATTCTAGTTATACAACAAAAATGCACAGTAATTACTTAATAGTGATTAGATTAGTAAAGGGTACACTAGAAAGCTTTCCTATGAATTTTACTAGATAATTCACTACAGCTGTCTAGATCATTTACATTTCTAATGGCGATCAAACATTGATTCATATACCGGCATCACACGTTCTATAGCGAGGCTTAGTTTAAACTTTAAACCCATCCTAGTTCAATCTCAGCAGTTTCATGCGAAAGAAAGCAAGTCGTGATACAAAGTAAATTATTTCAGGATTTATTGTATGAAAAAATATATATTTCTGGCCTTGTGACGAACAATACAATACATAAACATATATACATTTATCTATCATAAATACATATTTACAATCCAATTAAATAGTAGGAATATCTCAAGATTTTGTACAATATTGCATTGTTAAATTAAGATAGACTGTATAAAATATAAAAGTATCTATTTGGTTTAAATGGTTTAAAAAAACAACAAATGCCACATACAAAAAAAGAAAAGAAAAAAAAAAGTTAAAAATCTTGTTCTTGCATTAAAAAAACACAAAAAAAAAAACACCCTAACACAGAGGTTCACAAAACCAGGAAATCTTGACAATGATGAGGCTATCAGTTTGAACCAACTGGTACTTTCGAGCCTTGGGAATGTCGGAAATAGCTTAGCAGCAGTGAATGTTGACAGGATGAAAGCTGTACACAACAGCATCCATCATGCACTGCAGGTTAAACGATTTGTACACAAGTCTCAACCCAAACATTTTCTCTCGGAAATCATACTCCAGTAGAGTTTTAAAAAGTTTTTTTTTTTTTCAGTGTTTCTAAGGAGTACCTTTTCCCTTGAGCTATAACACATTGAAAGATGAGGCACTTAATTAAGATTGGGTTTGGTTCGAGTGAACATCACTGATAGTCAAATCCATTGTAGGCACTGAGTAAAAATCACAGTCGTATTAAACTGTAGACTCCGAAGACAGCCGTTCACATAGTTCACAGTGGAAAACAACATGCTTCGATATCTTTGATTGCTTTTCATCACAGATCCGTTTAGAAATAGCATTTCGAACCATATCCAAAAAAATAAAATAAAAAAAATACTCCATGGTCACAGTTCCAGATCCTTCAGTTGCACCTCCTCCACCCATAAGGCTGATTGATTGGGCTTCATGTGATTCACAGAGTGAGATGAATTTCAGGATGCCTGTTTTCTTCCTTTTCAAGGCTTCTGTGATTAACAAATCCTTGCTTCTCAGCTCTTCCAGAGAGTTCTGGGTCTTTATGTACATTTTAAATATGATGAAATATATATATATATATATTTCTTTTTGGGTCATTTAAAAAAAAGGAAGAAAAGAAAATAGTGCAAATAATGCAAGTTGTTCCTCAAGTCTTCAAGTCTCTTGCTTTGTCTTCGCAAAAACATTGTCCATATCAAGAAGTAGACCTTTTACTCAGCAGCATGAATAAATAAATAATAAAAGTAGATATAATATATACTCTCTTCGCATCTTCCTTTTGTCTTTTAAAGACTGTAAACATTTTAGGGACAGGCCCATTGGTGATTGAGATTGACGAATACTGTTAAACCTGAGAAAGAACGGAAAGAGAATGCGTTAACGTGTGTTCTTTCAAAGCATCAAATTGGAGCCATGATAAATACCAATGGAAATGCACTTTTGAAGATGCTTACCTCAGTAGCAAATACACATTGTTCAGGAATGATGTACACAGGATGATACACTCCCTCTTTTGGATAGTTCAATGGTGGAACCAGTAATGTAGATTCCGAGTTTTTCCTAAAATACAGAAAGCTGTTAGTTTTGCACATTCATGTCAAGCAAATAACAGACCAGGAACAAAGGCCAAATGAAAGACGACAAAAGCATTAACTTACATGTCTAGTTTGTTGTTTGCAGGTTTTTCATCGATGCTCATATTGTAGTCTGCCATCTTTTGCTTGTAATTTGATTTGTCACTGGAATGAGTGTCAACAGCGGTGGATCTGAGTGCCACGTCTTTGTTGGACACCTTAAACGGACCACCGGGAATAAGCAAGGCCTCCTTCTCTCTGCCTAAAGTTGAAGTCGGGGTCAAAGAGACACGGTTGTTGACAGACTCCAAATCGTTGCGCACAGTGGTGGAGGTCGGTTTGTGGCCTTGCCGCATCTGTCTCAGGACCACGATGGCAGCGCAGACCACTAGAGTAAGAGTGATGAGGCCTAGAGCGAAGGAGACCACCAAGGCCGCTGGAATAGTGCTGGCCACAGAAGGCTTGTCTTTGTACTCGCATCTTGTGCCCATGAAGCCTGCTGGACACTGGCAGATGGGCCCAGTGATGTGGGTGTAGCATTTCCCTCCGTTCTCGCAAGGCATGAGGCTGCAGGCGTCAGAGCGGACGGCGCAGTTTTTCCCTGAAAAACCAAGCGTGCATGTGCAGGTGTAGCCGTTGATGCCATCCACACAGGTGCCAGCATTCTGGCAGGGGTTGTTTGCACAGTCGTCGATGTTGGTTTCGCAACGTGAGCCTGAGAAGCCGGGGCGGCAGCGGCATGTCAGCCTGTTGCCTAAATCGAGACACTGGCCACCTTTAAAAAGAGAGAACACAAGGGAACCATATTAAAGCATTAGCCTAAAACGGAGCGATCTTCAGGGTGTAAACTAGGTCGAGTAATCATAACCCTTGGGAAAGCAAGTCTATTGCTTTATGACAGCTCTATCTCACCATTCATATCAGTGTAAGAGCCTCACTGGCGTCTGTTCTATCACGCATGAGTAGTACGTCATGCACAGTGGATGCATCTCAAAGCAAAAAAACTGAAAGGTTCAGCATTTTGCTGAAGGCGGATGACGTTAGAATGTTTTGCTTTGCATTTGAAGATAAGGGGAAAATATGCTTACCATTAGCACAGGGGCTGCTGCTGCATCGGTCGATTTTCTTCTCGCAGTTGGAGCCCATGAAGCCGGAAGGGCAGCGGCAGGAGTAAGCACTGGTTCCCTTCTCCGCGCAGGTTCCTCCGTTGAAGCAGGGTTTGTCCGCGCAGGTCATTTTGCTGACCTCGCAGTTCTTCCCGTAGAAGCCTTGAGGGCACGTGCAGGTGTAATCATTCACCAGATCCTGAGAAGAAAAAAGCTAAAACCATTAGCATTACCGTCCGAGCTCCACCAAGGACAAGACTCTAATGGAACGTCAAGATCGGATGCTTACATTGCAACTGCCTCCGTTCTTGCACGGGTTGCTGTCGCACTCGTTGGTTTCGATATCACAGGTTTTGCCGCTGAAGCCGGGCTTGCAGATGCAGGTGTAGCTGCCCTGGCCGGTGTTGGTACAGGTGGCGTCGTTCTTGCAGGGCTTGTGATTGGTGCAGAAGTTCAGATCCTCGTTGCAGAACAGGCCGCCCCAGCCTTCCTTGCAATTGCACTGAAAGGGCTGGTTGCAGGTGCCATGCAGGCACCCTGGGTATCGCTGGCACTCGTCGCAGAGGGGGCCCTGCCACCCGAGGCGGCACTTACACTCACCGGGGGCCTCACAATAACCGTGCTCCTCGCTACAGCCAGATGAGCAGATGGCTGTTTAAAAAGGAGAGGGAGAGAAAGGGGGACATTAGAATGACTGGGCATCATAAAAACAACCCCCCCTCTGGAGGCTCAGGCACATCAAGTATTTGTTAAGTACTAAACTAAGCAGCTGGGACGCACACAAAAGAAACACATGCCGTCTTTTTCACGGCAGACAGGGCATATTAGGTTTCAGCACGTGTCGTTGTTAAAGCATGCTCTTTGCTTCTATTGTTACAATGAACAAAAGCAACTTGGAGGTTTTATATGGCGGCAAGAAGCCGTTGAACTTGCCCGCGTTATTTATTAACTTCTTGATTTGATTTTCCTTGCAAATGTTCGTTAATCTACGCGCGAGTCATGAACACTTACGTTCCGCGCAATAGTCGCCTTTCCATCCTGGCAGGCAAATTCTGTTCCCAGCGGCGTCACAGTTGAAGTGGCCGAACGCATCGTTCCGTGGGCGGCAGAAATCCGAGCATTCTTCGCCATGGTAGAATTCATCGCACACAACGCGATAAGAAAACCCGAGTTGGCTTTGCTCTCCACGATGCACGTCCTGGGACCAGTCCTCGCCTATGCTCAGTCTTCTTTTGGTGGCCAAACGGCTGATCATGTTGTTGGTGTTCTCTGAAATAAATCAAATCAACTGTATGTTTACTAAAACGATCTGGGGGTGGCAAAAACATGTTGTGTACAATTACGCAGGTGAAGCAAAGGTCGAGCGCATACCTGTTGACTGGTCAGAGGACTCTGCGTTCCAGGCTTCTATTATCAGCGAGACGATTCCCTGTAAAGCCAGAATACTCTGTTTAAGATTACGTACATGCATTAGACGTATAAGCTAAATAAATAGTCTGTGAACTCATATTTAATAGTAGGCTGTGGCTTTTTAGGCTAGCCTACTTACCGGCCACTTGAAATTAAAAGGCACGCGGATATGCGCGCTGTTGGAGATGGAGTCTGCGCTGAATATTCCTGTCATTCCAGTGCCGTAAGTGCACGGCGGCTCTGGTAATATGATGTCTTGCGAGTGCTTCAGGCAAACACGGAAAAAGATCTGGCAGTCGCTGGACCGTTTACACACACTGTTTGTGCTTGTAAAAGAGTGCACTTTCAACTCAAACACACCGGATGATTCCGCCTATGGAAATATAAAACAGAACTCATATAGCACGCTGCGAAAGAACTTGTCAAAAGAGCGGCTTACGTTAAAATAAGTGATAAATACTCACCAGATGCGCTGGTAACAACATTAAAAAACACGTTAATAAAACACGAGCCATTCTGAATCTTCTTGTCTGCTACTGAACGATAGCAGACTGAGAGAGTAGTCCGATATGAATGTTTATGGTGGTATCCACGGTTAAGAAAAAAAGTAGGTAAAAATATCGTAATAAAAAACAAAATGACTTAACCGTTTTAAAAAATCTTAATGTCGTCTATGTTGGAGCTTACAAAAGCAAAGAGAAACAGTTTTCTAGCTCCTAGGACTTTGGACCCGTCAGTTAGTTTCATGGAGTGTGGACTACTGCCTCCGTGCTTATATACATGCCAAGAGGCAAGAGGAGGCGTGGCTTTTAACTACTTCGATGGATTTACATGATGATCCCTTAGACATCATGATCGCTTAAAGTTCATATTAGAGGTATTACAGAACAACATAAACTGTACGCAACACCGGTATTTGGAAGCTTTACAAAGGTTGGTTAATGTTGACAACAACCTGACATAGGCTAAGTTAAATATTAACACTGTTATCAAATTAGACAACATTTAGTAAGTGAATTCAAGTTGTTGGACATTGCTCCGCGTCGTGTTCGTGAACTTTTTAGGCATTGTGAACATCTTTTTTTTCTAAACAGGCTTGCCTATCTGGTGCGTAATTAAACCTGTGTCTGTTGTCATGTCCTATATTTAAGCATGTGTATTTTAATGCCAATTTGTACTAAAAACTAATTTGTAGTTAAAAAAACCCGCACACTTTGTGTTTTTACGCACTTTACGCACACTTTGTGTTTTCTATATGTTACGTGCTTCGCAATTTTGGAAAAGAAAAAATGTTTTCGTCACAGTTCTCAGAAAGGGGGTGTTCTTGGGTGGAGGGGATTCGCGCATCCCCTTTAATTCAGCCCTAAAATCTTTAATTGTTCTGACGCGTGTGAGTCGTTAAACCGGCAAGCGCTTTATTGTGCCCTGGAAAGATCCGGAGGGCTCTTTTGTTATCTTGGTTTTGGATTGTGGGTCTTTGGTAAAGAGGCTGAAATGGTGGGGGGTTGCGCGGGGCATTTAAGATCGCAGATAATTGCTTTCTGGAGTAAGAGTGTGCGTGCGTGTAATAGGAGGGGGCTCTCGCTACAGCTGTATGATAATCCTTGCACCTGCGCACTGTGTTTGCGCTTCGCTTTCTTGATATAGCCAGAATATACTACACACACATCACCTTAAAAGATGCGTAAAAGTAGGTTTTCCGACTAACTGATTTGTGTATTATAGTTTAAATAATCAACTTTAAGATTTCTTTAGGCAAATGCGCCGAATTAGAGCACGCAGCAGCAGTTGGTTAAGTATTAGCTTTGCGAGCAGAAACTCAAAATTAAGAAGAGCAGGTATTCCATTTGTGAGTTCACCTGACCTTCTTAATTTTGAGCTTCTGTCGCGCTATACCGGGCCATGTAAGGGTAAACAGATGAGACACGCGCGAACAATGCGCGGCGTTCCAAACTGTTGCTCGTGCTTTAGTGATTTTCTATTGTGATTCTAATGAGAGCAGCGCGTGCCTCCGCTGGCCCCATCTTTACCCCAGGCACGCTTTGCCCACTGGACGGCACCATATGATTAGGGGGGTTAAGAAGGGCTGCTATTGTTAATTCATTGTCGGACAATTATTAAGACAGTCTGGTTTCTTGGCTTCTGATGAACACAAGGATGAATAAACGAGAGTTATTATCCGTGTAAACAAGTAAACTGTCCCAGCAAATCATTGATCAAACAAACAAATCATGGTGTTTGTTAAATAACATATAGCGGTTATGTGGTTTAATGCAACAATATATTGGATAATATGTAATTAGTTAATATACCAAGAACCAACCTATTTAAGTCATATATATATATATATATATATATATATATATATGTATATATATATGAAGAGTTTATTTGCAGAAACAGGTAACTTTTATTAATTTTTTAATTGTGGAATTGTGTTTTAGTTGTTTTTATTGGGTTAGTTAGCTGTATTTTTTAGTTAGGCTATTATTATTTAATAAAACAACCCAATTGCATTTTAATGGTATCAGATGGAATGCAGGATAAAAAAAAAAGTTTTTGTTGGCTAAAAATTCACTCAGTGGCTTTAAACTGTATTGGTAAGACAGCCTGAAGGGGGGAAAAACTTTTGAGCAATAAATGTCAACTTAATAATATAACATGTTTCTACATAAACTATTATATTGGTACAAAAAATACACCTACATGAATAAACAAGTGGATAATATTTTTTACGCTCCTTTCTTACTAATAAAAATGCGTTTGAGTATTTCGGATAAATGTAATGTAATGTGAAGAAGAATATGAACAAATTAAAGTGTTATTGTTTGCCTAACTTTTTATGTAAACAGTGTAAATATGTTTATTGCTGGAAAGACTATAATTAAGTTAAACTACAAGTCATCTGCGGCCTAAACATAAAGGACATGTATAAAAGTACTACAATTAGTTTTTTTTTTTTCTTGGACCTTCCTGTCCCGTGAAGCGTGGCCTGACCTCGTTCTTATTGATGCGCGCTATATGGGGTACATGTTCAGCAAAATAGGTGTCGTGTGCTCATTATGTTCATTCGAATAAGAGAGTGATGAGGGGAAAGCGGGGAAAAGTCACAAAATCAATAGCCATCTGCCTCAATCGAAAACGCGCACGGTGCATCTCTGTTGTTTCCTGATATAGGTGGATGGATCAAACTTCCACGAACCCCCTTTCCCCCAGGGACATTAATAAGTGTAATAAAGTCAGGTAATGGTTTGATCGCCTGGTTTTGCGGCTTACAAAATAACGCACTAGATGTTTTGCTTTGCGCGCCAGCGCTTAACACTTTCCCATCCACGTGTCTCACATCCAAACGGTGTAAGAGCCGTCGCTTTGGCTGGGATAAAGCGTGTCTGTGACATAGTGCTATTAATTCTGGGGGGAGGAGGAGGAGAATTGGCACATGGGGGTGAAATGACACATGGCGACAGTTATGGTGAGGTGTTAGCCAGTGGCAGAAGGCGCATCTATAAATGTGAATTGGTGCTCCTCTGCCAAGGTGTGAAGCGTGACACGCCGTGCTCGACGCAGACCGGTTCCCAGGATCCCTGCACGTGCGCGGGGCTCCGAGGCGTCACTTTATTCGCATGTCATTTGTTCACACCTTTGGGAAACAGTCTGGTGGAGTTAAACTGTGGCACTGGCGAATTCGTTTAACAGACCAGCGAAAACACATTATGCAGATGTGCAAAAGTTGACAGCGTTTTTTCCCCATCATAACTAGTGTTGTGAACCTAGAGACAGGTTTCGTTCAAAATGCATGAACCGAATGATCTGTATGATTTACAGTTAGTAACCGATTGCCTATACAGCGCGAAACATCGTAGTTTAATATAATGACTGAATTCATAGGAGCACATAGTTTGATCAGTATAGCGCAATGTTGTTTGCTTACTAAAAGGTGACCATATCCTAATTTAAATTATGTTTAAGGCTCGAAATGATTGACATCGTTTAGTTAAAATATTAATTGTAATCACGCTATTTTATATACATTAATGAAACGCCACCACATATTTGTTTTAATGTTTTCTCAGTGGTTGGAAACAGTTATTGGACTGCGTTTTCTGTCTCGTTTCCCTAAGCAAAATGTGGTTTAGATGAGGCCAGACAGAGGTTACAGCGAGGCCATAATGGCACGTGTCCTCTGTCAAACGCAAAGGTGTGACATCGACAAAAGTTTAACACCTCGCTTTCTAAAGCGTGCTGCACTGGCTGGGTCAGAGAGGTTATCCGCATTATGTTGTGAAGAGTTGATATTTATGAAACAGACAAGTTGGTTTAATACTGGATTCATTTGAGACAAACGGAGGATATTGGTAGAGTATGCAATTATCTAATATTTTTTAAGAATTTCAACCGTTTAATTATTTTGATCCTGCTTACATTATGAAAGAAATGTGAAATGTTTTATCTAATGCCAAAACTGAACGACATTTTTATATCAAAACCCTTTACACAGTACATTAAAGAAAATTGGCAGGCAATTACTATCATTTGAACATTGTTCCCCAAAATCAGTGCTGCATCCACGCCATATTAAATCATTCAGATTATTTCTTGTAAAATATCTGGGCTAAAATATTGCACAAAACGCAAGCAAAATATATTAATGATTGATAAAACTGAATGAAGAGTTGTGGAATATAAACAGCTGCAAGAATTCCAAGATGTAAACAGAATAGTTCAGTTTCTCTCATAATGGTTTTATTCCTCAGAATTAACATTGAGTGTTGCACTTAAACACACCTTATATAACTTTCTTCCATTTAACAAATACATAACAGGTTAATCATTTAAAGCATCATAGTTTAAGCTGATTCGCTCTGGATGAGACATTTAAACAGGAAAAAAAATCCATGGCAAGACATTGCACACACATTATCATATGGTTTGTTTATTGGAGATATTTCTTCACAACAAAAGCAATACAAAGAACATTCCACAAGCACATCCTCAGACGTAATCGGTCATTTCTGTTGTGAAGAGAAATAGCACCATATTGAGCTCTTTATTTGAGAGGTTCTCCTTAACACACTGCAACAGTATCACCATGACAAAGACGGTCTTCACTTCATCCGAGGTTTTGCATCGTGCCGTGTGCTGAGTGAGCCGTGACATATTCGTAGTCTAAAATCAGGCTATTGCCAACAGCATAAGTTATGGGTTTGAAACAGAATCTGCATCAGTTTTTCAGTTTACATGGAAGTTCTTTGCTCTTGTAGACATAAGGGAGCCAAGAAGTGGGCAGAAACTGGTCTAACCACTCTGAAACAATTTCTATTCAGTGATATCATACATTAGGGCACCGTATCTGTTGTCCAGGAAGTGCTATTTTCCACAGGAATGGAACATCTTTTGGAAGGTAGCATCTCTTCAGATGTTTTTCCCCCCACACATGCCATTGTGCTTCCGTTCTTCCCTCCCTCCCATATACATTGTCCACCTGTTTGACTGTGACCCTCATCTCAATGGTCGGTCACAGTCCAGGTGGGACCATATTAGGTTGGTGTAAGCAGGACGAGTTCTCATTGCTGCTTCCGGGACCAGAAACGACCTGCAATGGTACCTAAAGAAAGTCCCTGTTTCTTCTGTTGCGCAAGCTCCGTAAGTCTCTGTTCTTCTTCCTGTATGTGCGAATATTTACGTTGTATTATTAAACATCGCTAAATATCATCTGACAGGGAAAGAGAGAAATGTGGTGAGTACCTGTGCAAGCTGCGCCTGTCTTCTTTTGAAGGCTTCAATGGGGTCTTCCTCGTGGGCATAGTTCTCTAGTACTGAACGTACATCCTCTACTCCGCTGATGGCTATGGCTAAAGAGATCAAATGATATGTACAAATGAACAACAGTCCAACAACTACAGTTTGCCCCGAACCCTTCTCACACATATACTAACTTTTAAGGAAAGCAGCCAAGTCATAGAGCGTGCGATCCTCGGAGTTCCCATCCCACTTGCGCAGCGCCAGGCCATTGAAAGGCTGCAGACCGAAGGCCTCTCGCTTACAGTCCACCACAATGACTTTAGCAGTGTCTCTGTTTAAACAAGACACGTCCTGCAGGACAAACAATTAGTGTGATTAGTGAATATCGTTTAAGCATATTCATCATATTTATTCAAGATAATTTTTTTTTTAAAATTCAGTTAAGTATGTAATTGTATTAAACAATTTAATGTCTAATTTGCTATTTTATTGTTATA
>JAUMHG010000059.1:7808906-7822312 GCA_032359395.1 Enteromius anoplus
CTCCTCGGTCCCCAGACGTCTGTTGAGTGTTGTAAGAAGAAGGGGAGATGCCACACAGTGGTGAAAATGGCCTTGTCACAACTTTTTGGGGATTTGTTGACACCATAAAATTTTGAATCACCATATTTTTCCAATGATACATTTTCTCAGTATAAACTTTTGTTCCGTGATTTATGTTCTATTCTGAATAAAATATCGACATTTGCCATCTCCTCATCATTGAATTCAGTTTTTATCCACAATTTGTTTAGTGTCCCAACTTTTTTGGAATCCGGTTTGTACATAAATATTGTGATTTTAGGGTTGCTTAGTTTATAAATAAATTATACCACAAAACCCTTAAACAGCTTCGAAGTAGGCTATTTAATATCAACTTGTGCTAGTCATTTTTTCCAGTTGACTGCACCTGTTCCCTTTATATACCCAGCTGTTCCTTCCATAATAGGAAGCGAGACTATAACCAGCCTGCATCACGTATCTCTTCATCCAGTAGGTCATATGAACATCATGTCTTGTTGAACGCCTAAAGACAATGCCTGATTAGTTGAACCGCCACGGGCGCCTCCATCTGAGCTGTCAAATGTGGAGAGGAGCTAAAAATAAACCGCCGTCACTGCCTGAACGGCGCACGGCGCGTGAAGAGATTTATCCCATTGATCAACAATGACGAGGGGGCGGGGCCAGCGGTGATTGCGTCATAAAGGAACCGAAGATGGCTTCAAGATGCGCTACGGCAGAGCTTAGATGCGTCAACGCTCAGCTGTCAGTACACACATTCATATGAAAAGGAAGGAAGGCTAAAGAAATACTGGGAGGAAGGCGGGCGAGCCGTTCAGATTTATGTCTCCAGCCAGTTTATGCTGCACTTGGGTTGTTTAACAGTCAGGGACAATGGGTTCGACTACAGAGGAAGAATTTAAAGAGAAATTACTATGGAACGTCAAAAGAGAAGTAAGTGCACTTCATTTATTTCTTGAATGGTAAATGATGCGAGCACGATCAGCTCACTTGAATGCTTTGCATCTGGTTTCGTGCATGCATATAAGTTTCGGATGCGCTTACGCGTACAGTGATGAATTAATGTTTAACGTTAACGAGTTGCATTTACGAGTGCTCAGGTGGGCTATTATATTTCTTATAGGTTTACATTCGGACCCTATCACCTGTAGCGCTGGAGGGTTCGGTTATATCCTTCCTCATCCGCCTGTAACTTAATGTAGCTATGGGAGACAGTGATTTAATCAATGGTTTCTGCGGTGATCAATAGATTCTGCCTTCTGCAAACGGCAAAATACAGTCTAAACCAAGTAGGTTTTTAGTGTCGAATATGCTTCTAGCTTGTTGCAATGTAAACAAAAACGAGTTGACATCGAATTTCCATTGACAGACACTTGAGGGGCTGCGCGCTCAGAGCACGCAAGGTTTATTTATAACGCGACTGAAAGAGAAAGCGCGCTACTTTATTATTACACTAGATTAGAAGAGATCGTTGCATTGGTTGCTCTGCATGTTACCTGTTTTGATCTAGGCTTATTTTCTTTTTCTCACATGCAGAGAAACTTTCTCACGTAGAATGCAACAGTAACCTGATTTTTGAGCAACACGTTAATTGCAATGGTCAAATATTGTACAGTCTATAAGACCAGTATGGCCATTGTTGGTTCACACACTATAAGTTGAACTGGCTTCAAACTCATTATTAAAAACTGTTTGCGGTTGCACTATAAAATAAATAAAAACATGTAATTAATTGGAAATGCTAATAGTCCAGAAAACAATTTTAAAATCATCTTCACTTCTGGAAAGTGCAGCAAATAGGCTATATCTAGTTTAGTTAATATACAAGTATATTAGCCCACTCAATGTTGCGATCGGCCAATCAGATTGAAGTATTCAAGAGAGGTGTTTAATGGACAACATTCATCCAAGGTATTATTTTATCCTAAAAAAGGAGTCAAACCATATATGTAAAATTCTGTCCGAACCACTTCATGCCAATCCAGAATAAGCATACTGAGATAAATATGAGCTGGTCTTGAATGTATTTTGTAATAATCATTTGATTAGACTTCAGAGTTTCGAATGTTTTCACTCCAGGAACTGTACAGTGGGAGAAGCTGTTCCATTCTTTTATATCAGTGTAATTAAGTCTTATCTCTTCCCCCACAGTGCAGGGAACGCTAGTTTTAAATCCGGCCCTCATGAATAATAGAAATCTTGAATGAATTGCTGCAAAGAATAGATGTCTTAAATTGGTTCCAGCATGTCTTGTGTGTCAGAACAGACTATGTCCACATAGCTGATTCAGCCTTCTTGAACTTAACGCACCGTCCTGGCAGCCATCATTTGTCATGATGGTTAAGGGTATGTCTAATATCATGGATTTGATAATTAAATACTTACGGTATCTGGCCTCAGGTGGCTCAGTGGCCTGGGTTAATAAGAAAATCAATTTTTCAACATCATCTCATTCATCAAGTTTTAAAGAACTTCAGTGCGTCATATTCATTCAAATCACCTATTTTTACCTCTAAAATGAGTCACTTCCTTCACAGAGATGTCTATAATTAACATTGATTTCCAGTGATTTATAGTGTTTCTCCTGCAGGTCATTCCACGTTTATATGTCTATAGGAACCAGAAGTACATATTTCTGACATGCTATATATAACATGAAATATATATCTGTTCTTTTTTGTTTTTCAGCTATATTAAGCATCGTATGTACAGTATCCGAATGAGTATTTACAATGTGGTTATAACAGTCCTGCTATACACACAGGATTCGATTTTTATTCCTCTATTGACTTTCTTTGTGTAACATCCCAGGTCTCTGTCACTTTAAGCTGCAGTCAGCCGCCTTCTGGTTGCCTAGGAACTGAAAGCATCAGCAGCTACCTAAGAAGTTAAATTGCATCAGTGGACGATTAATACAGCTGCATGAAGCAGGGATCGTCACAAATGGCTCCCACAAGAGCCAAACAACTTGGTTTTATTTCCCTGTTCTCTGTTTTCCCCACATCAATATTTATTGGCTGCATTGAACAATATTACACCATTTTGCAATGCTCTGTTTAATATTTGCTAAATATGTTTGCATCTACAGAACCGCATACCTGACCTTCGTAGTCTCTTCTTTTTATAGCTGTGCGAGTGATTGACTGTGTCTTTGTAGGTGTTCACTATATCCTTTTAAATTTGGGAAGAGGAAGCCAGAGCTCTTTGTATTTTCAGACGCTGGATGATGTATTAACTGAGCATTTTGCGAAGATCTCTCTCCACATGTTGTGTGTGTGTGTGTGTGTGTGTGTGTGTGTGTGTGTGAGGACTGACAATCTCTGATTGCTGCTTATTTCAGCTGTAAAAATCATGTGTGATGACTTCATGAATGCCATTGTTACCGCTGTCAGCTCGGCTGGTAATGGGTTTTAATGTCATTGTGTTCATTTGAATCTTTATGTGAAGCATTTGCTCTATTTGAAGCGTCCAACTATTCTCATGTCTTTTTAAGACATGTTATGTAATGCAACAGGCTAGTGGTGAACTTTTCTTGCCAAGGACAACAGCAAATATCAGCTTGTCAGCCTTTAAAAAATAAATGGTGAAACGTTGCTGAAAATGTACCTTCAGGTCATCCAAGATGTAGATAAGTTTCATTCTTCATAGGAACAGATGTGAAGCATTACATCACTTGCTCGCCAATGCAGTGAATGGGAGCTGTCAGAATGAGAGTCTAAACAGATGAGTAATCATCACAACTCCAATCCATTAGTTAATGTTTTGTGAAAATATGAATCCGTAATGCTTAATAATGCTTTCTCCAGTGAAAAAGTCTGTCCTCTTATATCAAAGTGCACAGACATATTCATTTAAAACAGTTTGGGAATGGTTTTTTCAATACAAACACACAGATTTTCTCTTCACAAGACATTAATTGATGAAATGGTGTCGTGTTTAGTTATTGTGATGCTTTAATCAAATCTTTGGGCTCTCATTCTGACAGCACCCATTCACTAGAGGATCCGTTAGTGAGCTACATTTCTCCAAATCAGTTTGGATAAAAAACCTACTACGTCTTGGATGGCCTAAGGGTTCGTAAACTATTTCTTTAAATTGTCCTTCTTTTGCCTTGGGGCAAATCTCATACAGCAGGGCGCACACAAGTCATGCCCATAATCAGCAGATGCCCATAATTTGCTCCTCCACATTGGTACAATTATCCTTCTTCTGTTCTTCAAATTGCATAAACAGTATAAAGCCGCCTGCAAGGATTGTGGTTAATTAGTCTGGGATTTGCTGTAGTACTGACAGTTGGAGGAGAAAAATGTGACAAAGACTCATTCTAAACAGTTCCTTGCACTCCCAGGGAAACTTATCAGTTGAATGATGCTAATTAAAGCATTTGTGGTTACGCTGTCGTGATTAATTAGTTGCTTTTGTGCAGCCGATTCCAAGAATTTTGACTTGCCATTATTTGTCTTTGCTGCTCCTAATTGCGTGTCTTTCCATGTCTAGGTGAAGCAGATTATGGAGGAGGCGGTGACCAAGAAGTTTGTACATGAAGACAGCAGCCACATTATTGCACTTTGCAGTGAGTACAGTTTGAGAGAAGAGGCCTTGCATTTGCATTGTGACATGTAAAATGTTGTTGATTGTGCTGATTTTAATGTCACCACGTTATTTCGCTGGTTACCATAGATACGGTTCGGAATAATTTGAAATAGTCTTTGAAAAAAGAGTTGAAAATTGTTAACAAATTAACATGCTGTCGTAAAAGTGAGTTTAGAGCTGTAGTAGTCGAGTAACATATAATTAATAATATTGAAATATTTATATATATATATATATACTACACTTTATAAAGAAAACCCAATCATTTCTTTATTAAAGTATATCAAATGAAATAAAATAATTATTTCATATAAATCAATTTCAAATGAGCTTAAAAATTTATATTTTCTGAAAAATAGCAGCATTTGATGTTGGAAAATTTAATTATTTAAAATTATTAAAATAAAATAACTAATAATTAATATGCATGCAATCTTTCCTATAATCACTAAAAATATGTTAAAATAAATAGGTATAAATAGAAATATAAAAATAGATTATTTCTGACTTCCAAAAAATAGATGTACAATTTTCCAGTAGTTTTTACAGATTCATATTGCAAATTAAATTATGAATTAACTAATAATTATCACATATCAATGTAACTTTTATGTTACATTAAAAATATTATGCAGTTATATTATTATTATGTTGCTAAAATTAGAATTTCTAGGGCAAAAAAGTGCATACATAAGCAGTAATATATGTATAATATACAATATAGGCCCTAGTATCAGTCTAAACCAGGACAAGCAGAAAAATCTTTTTTGATGAGCCCTCGATGGCTGGGGCTCGGTGGCATGATGATAGTTCCGGAGCTTTGGATCCCTGCCAACAATAAGGTTGATTTCTCCGGTGCAGATGACTGGGAGTGTGTGTGTGACTCACACTCTTTACTCCAGTGATACAGAGACAGACCGGAACAGTAACCCAGGCTCAGCCTCATTACGTCAGTGACACACCAGTGCTGCGTGGCACCACCGATATTGCTTAGTCAACTTCAATCTACAAATATAAGTGCATTTGTTATATGAATGGAACAAGTAATGTGCTGCATGTTAGTTTGTTAACATTAACAACCTCATTTTGCCTTCGTACAGTAGGGAGTAGTGATTTATCCACAGAAAGCACTTAATCTAAGTGTTTATGCAAATATGAATTCCATTTATCATTTGTGGTGAATCTGTATTTCACACATAGCAGATATTCTTGCACTGCAGCTACTTGAGCTTGTTGATATTTACGATCCGTGTCTCTTGTCATCCAATATGGCGTGCCAGCTTTTGCTTTGTGGCCCAGTTGTTGTGTTGCGTGATTTTAAAAAACCCAGAAGAGCTATAAAATCTAAAGCAGCAATGTACAAGACATCAGAACCCGTCTCTACAAATCACTAAAAATCAGCGCGCCCGCGTTTGCCTGAGTTGGCCCGAACTCTTTTTATAAGTATGCAGTGCTGCCATGTTTACACCAAATGCTAAATTTATCCAAATGCGTGTTATTTTCACTGACTGCTCTCGCTTAGAAGACTAAACTGGAACGGCTTCTGTGTACTGAGGTTAAAGGTCACATGATAACAAGCGGTGATGTCAGCATTCGGGTAGTCTGTGATTCATCTCTGTCCTTCCGTTAGCCGCTTAGCGCCGTTTAATTGTGGAACATCCGTTAATAAATGTGAATTATTACTTTTGTTACTCAGGCACTTTTTATGGACACCGTAATGAGGACATCTTCATTCAACACTTCTTTTCATTAGCTCTAAATGACAAGGAGTTGGAATATGAGATTTGCTGTCTAAATGCTATTGCAATAGCTGTTGAACTCCATGACTGCAGCAGAGCTAACCTTCTGAATGCTTAATATTCTTCACCAAGTGCTGAATAATGATAGAATAGCCACACTAAGGTTGACTGTGCAGAAGTGTGCACAGTGAGGACATGTGTTTAAGCTCGAGTGAATTAAAATAGTTTAATTATACACACTTTGCATTTATTAAGTTAAATATTTTGTATGTTAAATATATTAATGTGTTTATTTAATTTATAATTATGTTATATAATTTAAGCAGTAAGTTTTGATCCAAAGTACAGTAAAAACAGTAATATTTTCAAAGGATTTTTACAATTTAAAATAACAGTTTTCTATTTGAATATCTGTTCAAATGTTATTTATTGCTGGATTTTTTTAGCATCATTACTGCAGTGTTTAGTGTCACATGATCCTTCAGAAATCATTCTAATATGCTGAACATTTATTATTATTATTATTATCAATATTTAACAGCTGAGTAATTTTTTTCATGTTCTTTAATGAATAGAAAGATTCAAGGCTCAGCAATCATCTATAATAAAAAGCTTTTGAAACATCATTTGGCAAAGAAATTAAAGTAATGAATACTTTTTTAGCACGGATGCTTGAAATTAATTAAAAGTGATGACAAAGACCTTTTTAGCGTTACAAAAGACTTCCATTTCAGATAAATGCTGTTCTTTTGAACCTTCAAAGAAACCTGAAAGGTCTATTCAGTTTTTTTTAACATAATAATAATAAGTTTTTTGAGCAGCAATAGATGAGTAATGATGCTAAACATTCAGCTCTGAAATCACAGGAATAAATTACATTTTAAAATATATTAAAATAGAAAACAGTTATTATAGTACAAATATTTCAGAATTTGACTGTTTTTGCTGTATTTTGGATGAAATAAGTGCAGACTTGGAGAGCAAGATAAGTCTTCTTTAAAATAAAAAAAAAACATAAAAGAATATCACTGTTCAAACACGTTTGACTGGTAGTGTTCCAAAGAATTATACACTTCAGCTATATTATTATTGGTGTTTATTATAATATTGTTATAAGTCTTCTGTGTTGATTCGTTTTCTCTATGGTAATGATCTTGATATTCTTTGAAGGAGAATCTATTTTGATTCATTAAAAAGAAGTTAGGACTGTTACAGTTTCTACACTTCCATCCATATTTTACTCAGAGTGACGAAGGAAAGACTGAAAGAAACTGTAATTTTAGTGCTTGTTTCAAAGTGGTTCCTTCCCTCACTCCGGCTATCACACTCTCTCACGCATCGCGGGCGTTTTGCATAATGCTTTGGAGCGTTTTTGGGTGTCTGAGGGTAAGAACGCCTGAGTCGTGACCGTAAGCGGGATGATGGTTTCAGTATAAATGCTGCTCAGCACTGGTGTGTGTGTGTGTGTGGGTGGCTGGGGAGGGCTGGTCTGGGAGCGCTGCCAGTCTGTCGTCAACACAACAAAAAAAAACAGTGCAGTTCCCCTGTTTTCCTGTCAGTCGCCGGGCACGGATTCCCCACGCAGTCATCCACCCCCTCACTTTCATCCTGGAGCACGCACTCACCCACGTCACACCAGCATATGACAGTGCACTTCCCAGCTAAATCAAGTTTCAAGGGAATAAATCAAAAGGAACCGTGCCTGTGCATTGTGGGTTGGTTGAGCGTGGTGCGTGTTATGGGGGCGGCAGAGTGTGTTTGAGCACAAACAAAAAGGCTGGGTACCTACCTAGAAGGAGAAACTTTCTGTTAGCGTTCCTGTTCATTTCAATGGTAGTCGCTTGGCTGGATTGTGCCGTGCTAACCAAAATAATAGATATAGTGTATCATAAAGATGGCTTTTGAAAAACTAAACATTTTGATGTGCAAAAAGAGAGAGCCTGATCGCAGTGACATTTTATGCGGGAATTTATTTCCTAAATTGGCCATTTTTATGGCTTCTCTTCAGAAATGAGTCAAAAGGCCGAAAACCGGGTTTCCCAGAAAGCAACCGTCTGTTGCTTTGATCCCACTGGCGTTCTTTTTTGTGTGTTTGATATTGGTGTTGCTGTCTGATCATGTGCGTGTACCCTGCTGCCTTCCCATAATGCCGAGCACACACTGTACGGACATGCCCTCATGATGTGGAGCCATTAGGCACAGCAGAGCTGCATAATAGCTCCTGTCCTGATGCTGCCGCTGCTAATGCCTGTTTGAGAATTACACGGGTGAGTGCACTCACAGATCTCTCTGTGTATTTAGCGTAAAATCTAAAAAATCAGACTTCAAACATCTTATTAATAATTAGGATAGAGCTTGCTCATTCAGTGTTACACATTAAAAAATGATTTTCAAGGGCGCTTACCCTTTAAGTTAGACTTTATCATTAAAATGCTTTTGGTATCTTATTTTGTTAATCATTTTTGAATTATTTGGAAAAAAGTCACTAAGTCTTAATTTATTTAATAAAACAGTAATATTGTGAAATATTATTTTACAATATAATATTTAATATAAAATATATGTTCTAATGTTTATAATATATTTTAAAATGTCTATTAGTGTTGAAATATTTAATATTTCCGTGGAAACTGCTACTTTTTTGTCTAAAATTTGCCAAATAAAAAGCTTAAAGGACAAACTTATTAATGGTAGAGTTCAGTTTTAACAATTATTTTAAGTGTAAATAAATATTATTCAATGTATTATGAACATACATGAATTAGCAATAAACAACAGATTTATAAATTGGATTAATAAATGCATTTAATTGTCATTCACAATGACAGATCTTTTAAATGACCTGATGCAAGATGTCATTAATTAAGAAATTAACACCTTTGTACAGCATTTATTATTTTATTTAATATAGTTATCAGTGTTGGGGGGAACACATTACAAGTAACACGAGTTACGTAATAAAATTACTTTTTCCAAGTAACTAGTAAAGTAACACATTACTTTTTTTATTTTAGAGTAATATAACTAAGTTACTTTCTCAAAAAAATAATGTCAGTTACTTTGATTTCTTATTTATTGACTGACAAGTCTCCTGACCTCATGTTGGGAGAAATTAGAAATACAGAGCATTGTGAGCAGTGTGTGAATACAGTGTGTGCATTAATTCATCTCACTCTCAAAAAACAGATTTAATAATCATCAAAATGAATTAAAATAAACTCAGAATATAACGCAAACCTGCAATAATTAAATTACACAAATGTATCTAATCTCATTTTATTAACCAATGTCTTTGCTGCTGACCTTTGATGATCCAGTTACTAACAAGCAAAAATGAGTGCGCTTCATTGGTTGTTTTTTTTTATTGCTGTAGAGCATTGAACTTTCTTCTGTATTCTATTTCACAGATGTGAATTTACTTTTTCTTCAGCCTGAGGTTTATTCGTGACACTTTTTGGTGTGCTTTTACAATTGCTCGAACTTCTTATATTAAAGACAAACACTCAAGCTCTGCCCCTATTTAAAAAGTAAAGCGAAAGTAATGTAATGCATTACTTTCCATATAAAGTGACTAAGCAACCTAATTAGTAACTTTTTTTATGGAGTAACGCAATATTGTAAATGCATTACTTTTAAAAGTAACTTTCCCCAACACTGATAGATATAATAGTTATACTGCTGGACAACAATTAATTGTACAATTAAAAGTAAAGGTTTTTGTGTGCATATATATATATATATATATATATATATGTGTGTGTGTGTGTATACTGTGTATGTGTATGCATAATATATGTGTGTACTGTGTATATTTATTTTGTTTATATTAAACACATATGCATTTATGTAATTACGATTTTCTTTATGTTTATATATTAAATATATTTATATATAATATCAATTATACAAATATACAAATTATATAATATATACTGTATGAGTGTGTCTTTATATATTTATATATATATATATACACATACATAATAAATATACACTGTTTCAGTTAATACAACCACTTTTGAGATTATTGATATTCATATATTCATATTCAGGAAATATAACTCATATTTTCATCTCTATATAAAAAAATTACAAAAACTAATATAGCAACTCCTACATGACAAAATAATTTCCGTGATTCATTTATTTACTCACTTCCAGCATTAAATAAATCTATCCAGCTGGTTTCCCAAGGGTAGTTTCTGCATAGTGCTGGTGATAATGTGTCTACATTTTACAAATATAACCATGTAAACTTAAAAACTTGAAGGCATCATAAGGCTAAATGTGTGCCTATTTTGCCTCTCAAAAGATTTTTGGCCAGCTTGTTCTCAAAGTTTTCATGCTCCATGCATATTTAGAGTTAACCAGCAGTGGGTTGTGTTGGGGTCAGCTGGCTCCAGGCTCTGTAGCCCACTGGCTGATCAATAGAAGGAAAAACACAGGCCGTGTAAATCCTTCAGGCTGTTTCACAGCAGAGCCGAGTGTGGGCAGGGTCACGGGTCAGCAGAAGAGGGTGAGAGCACAAATTGCTATTTACGTGGTTAATATGAATAAAAAAATTATTCAAATTGATAGGGACTAGGTTACTTCTATACTGGAATTTGATGCCATTCATGAATGATACAGAGAAAATTCGTCAAATCCCCTTAGGTGCTGATTTTCTGCTGTCGTATGCATAAGCAAAATCGGTTTGCTAAAATCAATGCAACGTCTACGTTGTTGCTGTTTTATATTGATTAAAAGTTAATGCGTTAACTACAGTACATTAGTGATGCATTAAACCCTTAAAAACAGCATTCATTTGATCAATCCATGTCTGATTATTGCTTGTTTTCATTACCCTTAAAGGGATAGTCCACCTAAAAATGAAAATTCATGTTGTCTCAATTCTGTGTCTTTTTCCAAAAGAACATATTTTGAGACATGAAAGAAATATTTTCTGAAGAACCTTCCACGGCCATTCAATATGTTAATGAGTTTGTGCATTCATATTTAGAGAAATGTAGCATTAAATAATTTGCTCACCAATGGGTCCTTTGCCAACAAGTTCTTACTCCCAACTCACATATTTAAGATTGGGCAGGACCACTTGGCATCACTTTTTGTTTTGACGTGCAGGTCCTCCGTTGCTTCCAGTAGTTTGTGTAAATTTATTGATTTCCTTGCATTTATACAAAATAGAAATAATTGTATAGAAATGTATGCTTAAATAGGAGCACCTAAACCTTCCCACTTCTGAGCAATATAAAACACACACATGCAAATATAAGTGCGGTCACAAGTATTTATTGTAAAAGCTGACCATAAACAAGCAGTATAAAAGCATTACAAACAAGTCGTGTTGCATTCCAAGTGAAGCTGTACAAATGTCTTTATGTTTTACTCTCGTCTTCGCATAAGGTTTTAATCACTATAAATTTCATTAACGCTCTCACATCTTATTCAAAAACATAGTCTCATCCCGTGGCATGACACAAACAGTCACGAGACATATAAGAGCCAACAGCATTTCACAACCAAAGCAGACGTAAAGTTTCTTCTAATGCCATTTTTTGAATTTGCACACAAACTGCAGCACACAGGAACAGCTTTCCTTTAACAAATCATTCATTTTGCTTCGGATGACTTGGAATATTAATGCTTTTTTAATAAATGATGACGGTAGTTGTATCTGACTGTTATATTTTGTGTTTTATTGTCAAATGGTAGATTTAGCGGCAGGGTTACATGTTATATAATGGCAATATTATTAGTCCAATATAATTTAATCATGACAATAACATACACAATGTCTTTCGCATAAGCCTATGAGGGCAAGGGTTTCTTATTTAAAGCAACAGAGGACCTGCATGTCGAAAAATTGCGCTAAAGGTAGTCCCTGTGCAGCTAAAAGTGACCCCGAGGGGTCCTGATCAAGTGTTATTATATGACGAGTTGGGGAAGAGAACATGTTGCATCTGCAGTAAATGGGTGTTGTCAGAATCCAAACAGCTGACTAACATCACAATCAACTACACCACTCCAGTCCATCAATGAATGTCTTTCAAAGTGGAGCGATGTGTTTATAAGCAACAAATCCAACATTAAGATGTTTTAACTTCACCTCATTGCTTTATACATAATATACTGTACATTTTGGATTGCCTGTGAAATTATGTTTTTGGGTGACCTGTTCCTTCAAATCAGACTCAGAGACTTGAAAGGAATGAATGGTTAGGGTAAGTTCACAGCATGTGACAGCTGATACTTCCTGACTCAAGGAATGCAAACAATACTGGAATGCTAGTCAAGGAAGTAAAGCATTGTGTTGTTGTTTCCTAAATACCAGTCTTTTCCCCTCACCCAGTCCAACTTACTTTATGCTGCAGTTTTAAATCCCTAAACGTCATAAGGAGCTGAGACGGAAGTTTGCAGATTTTCTCTCGAACACCTGTGCCACTGTGAGCTAATTAGACGTTAATGAGTGAATGAATAGAGTTGTGAGTCATGTCTGTTTTCCCAGCGTCCCTCAGCTGATGCTCACGATGAAGCATCTTGCGAATGAGTCTTATTTGAGACCCGGATTCAAATTAGACTGCGAGCATTTTAAGTGCACAGCTGTTCGCTCAGATATGGCCAAGTCCAATGTATAACAGGTAGTAACTATTACAGATCGGTTGCTCCTTTATTAACTCAGAATCAAAAGTTAAATTCTGTTTGAAAAGTCAGAGAGATTTTTGTTTTTTTTGCACAACTGCAGGTTTCTCATTTTCTGAACGAGTTGTGAACGTAGACCTCACATGATTAATAGACTAATAGCAGCTGTATCCAAAACAGCTGGCCCATATAAACATGCATGTCATAAATACTGGACAATTAATTGATCGATACTAGATATTATAATTATACATATCTCATTCACTCTAAAGATCTGTAAGAGCACACTGTATTAGGGCTGCAACTAACCATTATTTTGATAATCGATTAGTTGGGTGACTATTTTTTCGATTAATCGGATAAAACCTAAACACTTCTTTAATTTGATGTTTTGCTGATAACTATATAAAACCACAA
>JAUMHG010000059.1:7834669-7845988 GCA_032359395.1 Enteromius anoplus
TTACTTTTGGTCCCTTAACAAGTGGGAGGCACGTATGCAAACTGTTGTAATTCCTACACCGTTCACCTGATTTGGATCTAAATACCCTTAAATTAAAGCTGACAGTCTGCAGTTAAATCACATCTTGTTCGTTTCATTTCAAATCCATTGTGTTGGTGAATAGAGCCAAAAATGTTAGAATTGTTTCGATGTCCCAATATTTATGGACCTGACTGTAGGTCTGTAACTATCAATATCTATGATGATAACTATATTTGCATTCAAATTTGTGGACAATAAAGTTCTGTTTAGCACATCCTGATTTTGCCAAGTTCATTGTGTCCCTAGATCAACATATTTTAAAGCAAAAATATAGTCTTGACCATATCTCTACAGATTTCCCATAAGTAATGCCTAAAATCAGATTTAATGGTAGATGACTGGCACTGATGTGCAAGCACCAAACACTGATTGTAAGCCTGAACTTCACAAAAACTGTAAACTGTTTCTTCAGATCTGATTGGTTAATCACAATGTTTTTCCAGGGACATCTTTGTTGACCCAGGGACATTCAAGCCCTTCACAGTTGGGTGGATTCTGATACTTATTTGAAACATGTATACAAAATAAAACACATTGCAAATGGCATTTTATGTTGAATTTAAAAGTAGTATTTTGAACTACTAAAGGTCTGTTTGCACACCAAGAACTACAATAAAACTACGAAGATAACTAGAATCATAGCTATATTAGTGTTTAGACCAGTGGACGAAATTTGTCAAGTCAGGTGGATGTATTTATCGCTCATCACCTATATAAATATCACTCCAATGTTTTATTAGAATTTGAATTTTCAAAAACGAATAGTTATAATTCTAGTTGTGCATAACACTTAATAGCACAAACAGAACTGAAAGCTGCCATCCCAAACTCATGACAATGGTTTAGCTAAAAGTCAATATATCAGACCACTCCAACAAACAGCGATTTTTTGTTTCTGCATTTCAATCTGCTAAAATTGGACATACTTTACATTTAGCAATCACTTGTTCCACTACTTATAAATAGGAACTGTAAGTAAAGATGCTAAAAGTCAAAGTTGGCCATACACTGGAACTGATCGTATTAGTGATGTAAGATATGCTTTGTGACTGATAAGCTCTTCAGACAATGATGAAATCAGGAAGCAGATCACATCTGGTGTGTGGAGAGGGATGATTTGCTGCTTTGCTGGGCTTTAAACAGAAGACTGGCTCGGCAGCACTCTAAATGAGGAATGGTTTGGGCGGATGCTCCGGGGCTTCGGTCAGCTTCTTATTTTCCCATTAACTCTCCATTAGCAGAGCCACATGGCCAATGTGCCACTCGAGAGCGGACCGCTTGAGCCTAATAGCCACAATCTCCAGGTGACTCAACATCTCTGTTGTGGTCAGAGATTAGTTGGAGCCACTTTGGTGTGTCTGTACAGTAGCTGCTCACACACACACACACACACACTTATTTAAAGCATTAATGTGGAGTGCTGCAGGTCACATGTGTTGTGGTGTTCGCTGCCTGTCCATTTTAAGCACCCCTCCCCCAACGCACTCACTCGGTTACTCCCGTTGCCACAGCAACACCATGGTGTCACGAGCAACAAGATGCTTGCTGGTTATTGAAAACCTCTACCGCAGCAATTCAGTCTAACAAAGCAACTGCATGTCATTACTTTTTTATGCAAGAGTCATGTTGCACCCAAAACACATTTGTATTTGTATATTTTGTTAAATTATTTCATTTATAGCATTTGTATTCAGCTTCACACTTATAATTGTTTTTTTTTATACAATAAGATTTTTTAATAATTAAGAGTCTCTTGTACTCACCAAGGCTACCTTTTTTTGACTACAAATGCAGTGAAAACAATTAAAAGGAGAAATATTATTACGATTAACATAACTTAATAGTGCTGTCAAATGATAAATTACGATTAATCGAATACAAAGTTGTTTACATAATATATGTATGTGTACTGTGTATATTTATTACGTATACATAAATACGAACACATACAGTATATAGTTTGGCAATATTTACATGCAGTTTATATAGTCATATTCTCATATTTTATGTTATGTAATATTTGTAATGTATACATTTTTTTGTTTTGGATGTGATTAATCGTGATTAATATAAATGAGCTAGTCATTTATATTATCAAGCAAAAAGACAGTTTTAGTTTATGTATTATTGATTATTTGAAATTTAAATCAAGAAAGAATTTGTTTTCTTGCTTTATAAGTGCAGACTCCTGAACTTTTAGTCATCTGTTAAAAGATTGAAAGATGGCAATTAATTTGCATTGGTATAGAAAGGAAGCAGTGGAAACGGTGGAAATGTTGTTTAAGTGCCATAAATTACATTTAGTGTCATTTTACAAAAATATGTGCTATTTGTGGATTCATAATGAACTCTTTCTCCCTGAGTTTTTATTAGCAGGCCCTCTAACGCTGCACTGGATGCCCTACATTATTGCTCTTGGAGCAGAAACGAAGAGTTTCATCTCCATAGCGTCTGCATACTCATCTCAGGTGCTGGGATTTATTTGCTTGTTTACACTGAATGTCCACCGCTGTGGCCAGCACTCACACACACACAGTGTAAGTGGCAGGCAGTTATGCGATCAATGCTTATGTAAATCAGAGAAGATGAGGGCGCTGTGGTACAGACAGCAGACTCATCCATCTCTGGTGTGCCTGCAGCTGTGGTGTAGTGTGATGTCCGGGCTGGAGGGAGATTGATGGCTGAGGGGTGTTATTGGCTTACTCCCATGATGGACTCTCTCATCGGTGCGTTCAACAATACAGCAGTCCTCCCAGCTCTGCAGACACAGACGGACCTCAGACGAGCTTAGTCACACAGACTGGCTTAAAGGAATATTCCATGTTTATTTTCAGCTTAAAGATGGGATTGTTCACCCCAAAATAATTTTTTACTCACCCTTATCACTTTTTTTTAAACATGAAAAACTAAATAGAGATACAGTTCCACGGTAAATGATAACAAAACTTTCATTTTTGGGTGAACTGTCCCTTTAAGACGTTTCTTTTTTACTCACTATTTTTTTTTTTATCCCCAAACAGCTTTATTCATTCTTGACTTTCTGCACTTGTGACAGTGCCCTAAAGCAAGATTGTTTTTTGTTTTTTTCACTTCGATCTTCTGTGATTTCTTCATTTCTCAGAGCACAGCGACAGCTCTCTGTCATTCCTGGTGTCTGGCTCTCTAGGAAAAACTAACCGTGCTTTCTGTAATGCCAAAACATACAGTACTGTTCAGAAGTTTGGGGTTAGTAATTTTTGTCATGTTTTTGGAAGAAAAGGTCTCTTATGTTCACCAAGGTTGCATTTGTTTGCTCTGAAATACACCAAAAACAGGAACATTTTGCCCACGAGGCGATCGGGCATCATGAGTTTGAGTCCCGGCTTGCAGACCTTTTCCAATCCAATCTCTCTACCGCTTTACTTCCTGTCAACACTGATCTGTCCTATCGAACAAAGGCAAAAAACGCTAAAAAATAAATCTAAAAAAAACCAAAACACTAACATTTTGTAAAATTATTACATTTGAAAAGAACGGTTTTCTATTGAAATATTTTTTTTGATTCCTGTGATGGCAAAGCTGCATTTTCAGAGTCACATGATTTCTCAGAAGTTGTGGAAATCAAAATACATTCCTCTTACGAATCGTTGATCAATAGAGAGTTCAAAATATAGAAAATGTACAGAAATGTGTCTATGTGAAGTTCACTGTCACCTTTTGGTCAATTTAATGCATCCTTGCTGAAAAAAAAAGTATTCATCTCACTTGCTGACTCCAAACTTTTGATTATTAGTGTAACTGATCCTGTCGGAGAATTTGATTGACGGGCGATCTGACCAATCTTAACGCTGGAACAAACGACCCAGAGCGGAGAGTAGATTATGGTTGGTGGATTCGAACATGAAGATTTGTGTATTGACATTTTGAAACAATATACCCTCTGATGTTCACTCATGTTTATATATATATATACATCTAGTAACTAGTAAAGAGGAAAAGATGATCAGTTCATGTGCCACTAAAAACCGAGGCTCTACAGCGATCTGTCACAACACATTTAAAGGGGTATTTATTATTTGAATTCTTCAAAATAAATGACAAAATTTGGAAGCAGAGACTTTGTAACCTACTTCCTCTTGTCTATCAGCACCTTCTCAGTGTCCTCTTTGCTTCGAGAAGTATTTTCCAGTGCGTGAGAACATGGCGTGTAGTGTGAATGAGAGTGCCATGGCTTGTCGGACATAACAACAGAAACTAATGTGGGCAGGAGGGTCATTTATGGGGATTTTGTCCAAACTACTGCTCAGGAGTAACTGTTGTTGTTGACTGTTTAAGTGAGTGGCTCCTATGACAGATGATACAACTCTAATCTTAGATGTTCTGGCTCTTATGTTACTCTCAAAAAACTGTTTCAGTCTTAAATTAGTCCCTACACTGCTCAGTGTTCATGTGTTTCTACACTGCAGAGTGTTCAAGTAGCATTAAAGCAGTGTTGGAGTTAATGAGACAATTCTGTGATGATTGTGAGTTAATGACGAATCACTGAAGGAAAGAGAAACACCAGGGGCCTGTTCCATAGAACAAGTTTACCAAATAAGCCTGGCTTGTTTTAATTAGTCTGACTTATTTTAAACCAAATCAAATGACAGTAAGTCAGACTAACTGAAATAAACCTGGCTTGTTTCGTGAACTTGTTTTATGGAACAGGCCCTTGAACTACAGTACAACTTACCCGTTTCATTCACATACAGTATGACCGATGCATTTGAATCACATTTGAGATGCTGTATGGAGAAGTATATGGACTCACAAACACTTAGAAACACCCACTGACAGGCACAGTCGTAATCCTTTTTGTGTCTCTTGCTTCTTTCATAAAACCAGACAGTTGAAGCATTGGATTTAAGCAGGCCATATTTGGACAAATAGAAGCACAATATGATTGAAGGAAACACACTTTGTAACTTTTTGGGGGAATAGTTAATTTTTTTGTTAGTCTTTAAGATAATTACTATTGTGCCACTTGATCGCATAAGACAACTTGGTTTGTAATGACTCTATTTACTTAGGTTTTGTGTTTGTTCTTTAACATAATATTGATGGTCTTTCTCAGGAGAACCCAGAGCACAGGACAGGAGCCCCTCCGGAGACAGGGCTCTTCTGCCAGCCGAGCTCCTCAGCCACTCTCTGCCCAGGCCATCAAGCACATATGGGTCCGCACAGCCCTCTTTGATAAAGTCCTGGACAAAATAGTGCAGTATATTGTGGACAATGCAAGGTAATTAGCATCAGTACTTTATTTCAGTTAGTGCAACTTTGTATGATTTGTATGATGGTTTTTAGGATTAAAAGAATAATTGAACTTTAAGGCAAACTAAATAATTTTTATAACATTAAAATGTAAAATTAGTTATTAGCATATCATGGAACGTTTAAAAATAAAGTAATAGTGGCTGCATAACATGCATTGCTCGTCTCTCTTATGCAAAGTGTTATTTGCCAAGATTAAGGCTGGAAATTTATAATTTGTCCCTGGTGATTGTTTGGGCTGTCATATGGAGCTTGTGAAACAATGTTTTATTTGTTCAGCCTTTGAAAGAGGTCTCTGGTTATTGACACACACATTGTGTGTGTTTGCTGTTTGTGTGTGTCTGTAGTAAGTATTATGAAAAGGAGGCCCTCATGCACGACTCTGTGTTTGGCCCGATACTGGCGGCACTGCTGGGTGAGAGTCTATCTGATGCACAAAACACACCCTCTTTTTGCTCCAAATGCAGCTAATGTAATATTGTTCGATTAAAAAATTGAAATGGTGTTAGTGTTTATTATTTTATTCTAATTCACTTTTGCATTTCTTTATCACCATATGTTCTCACATTACAATTAGTTTTGTGTAAAAATCTATATTTTTCATCTGTAGTCGGGCCTTGCGCGCTAGAGTACACTAAGCTCAAGACATCGGATCACTTCTGGACGGACCCGTCAGCAAATGAGCTGGTCCAGAGGCATCGCATTCACGGGGCCCACAGGGGACAAGAAGTGTCGCCGGGCCGCAGGCCAGCACTTGGGGTGAGAATATCTTGTGCCTGTGCAGTAGTTTTGTCCTAGTAAATAATCCAGTTTAAAATCTAATATTGATGGTTCTTCCTCAGATCCGAAAGCGTCAGTCCTCTGGAAGCATGTCTGAGGACAAGTTTGCAGCCTCTGCGAGAGAGTACGTCGAATCCCTGCACCAAAACTCACGCATTCACTTACTCTATGGAAAAAACAATGTACTCGTTCAACCGGTAAGACAGTACACACACACACACACACACACACACACACGTAAATGCACTTACAGGAACACTAGTTTGATTTGCATCTATTGTACAGTTGTTTTGTTGACCCATTTTACATCAATGAATCTCTTCTAATCAATTTAACGTATCTCAAGGGCTGCTGGTTATGGGAATCGATCTAGTAGATAGGTAGATCTGTTCAAGTGGTTGTCTTCCCTTGTGTAATGAATGGTCAGATGGGTTTCCCTGGCTTTTTTAGCTCTCCGACCCATGCTGACTTCCCGGCTGCTAGTTGGCTACTCTTGTGAACTGGAAAAGGCAAACTGGATTAGCCATAACACCACATTAGATTTGTCATCAAATGAGTCAGGCACAGAATGAATGTGTGCATGGAAGTGTTTGTGAGATTTGCAACGGTGACTGATGTAACTGGGCACAGAAAGTGCTGGGTCTGGCAAGGACTTGTAGAAATCAATGGTGTAAACGACCCTTGCCAAAAGGTTTGGAGTGATTCAGGTTTAATTGGATTTCTGTGTGAAACCTGTGCTCTCATCTTCACAGTAAATCGTCAGGGACGTTTTATTTATGTCACACTGTTGTTTTTAACATTCATTTTTCTCTAGTTTCTCCTTTTTTCTGCTCTTGTTTTGTATTAGCAAAGAAAGGTGTTGCTGATTATGCTAGTTATTTTTAGAGGAGTCGGGGAAGCCGCTGTGTTTCATTGAACAGACTTTGTTCCTTGCAGAAGAAGGACATGGAGGTGCTGCGGGGTTACCTGTCCCTTCATCAGACAGCCGAAACACTCACACTGAAGTGGACGCCCAATCAGCTAATCAATGGCACTCTGGGAGACTGTGACTTGGAGAAGAGGTAATATACACTGTACACACACACACAGGGTGGAATCAATTAGGTCATCAGGTGAAATGGGTCGGAATAGCTTGGAATGATTTGAGATGGTCAATCAGTGCAGTTCATTTTGCTGCAACTGTACTTAACATGCAGGAACTGAATTGATTGGTCTGAGATTACTAGCTTGGAGAGAGCAATTACTTTTACAGGAAAAGCATAAGATATGTGTCATCATGTGCAGATTGCTGGCTTGTACGCTCTAAAAACGGCAACTGCTTATTTTCCAGTTTACGAAACCTTTTAGGTCTCAAAATACTAAACAAAATGCATTTTCTTGAAACTACTGGACATAAAAATCCTTGGTAGACCAAAAAAAACTCTCCCCAAATGTCCCAACTACTGTAGCTAAACATAGTTGTCAGAACAAAGAATTTTGTATTGTTGAGGCTTTGTGAGATCCCAGCATGCATTGCAGCATGAATAAATTATGCATTTACTGATACAGGATTATTTTTTTCTTCCAGAAAACAGGAAAAAAAAATCCTAAATAACAGATTGTTGTGACAAGAATTTTTTCTTTTAGCAAAATAAGACAATCACTATCAAATGAACAAGCACATTTACATTGGCTCAACAAAGTATCGTTACTGAACATCAAGTTGCCTTTTTTTTACATTTTTACTATTTTTTACGATTGATACGCTTGTAAGAAACAAATAGACATCTTAATGTGAGGTTATTTAGCAAAGCAACATTGATTATTTTGTTAAAAAAAAAAAAAAACTACATTGCTGATCTGTTTGAACTCTTTTTTAAAATTCTTTACATCACCCTATAGTATTTACTGGGACTACGCTTTGACTGTGCCTTTAAGACAGATCGTCTGCATACATTGTCACCAGCGCCGTGAGTCTTATTATATTATTCATCTTTACTGTTTACTTTGCCAGATAGTTAATGTAGTACATATTTCAGTCGGGTCATCATTATTTATATACTGTAGTGATTTTTACAATGCAAATCAGGACTTATCTCATTCATTATCAATTATTGATTTAATTCACATTATATCGCTGATTAAAATATTTTTGTGAATTTCTCTCAGCGGACTGTGGGGGTACTCTGGTGTTAGTAAGTCAGGATGGGATCCAGCGGCCTCCTCTGCACTTCCCTCCTGGGGGCCACCTGCTGTCTTTCCTGTCTTGTTTGGAGACGGGTTTACTGCCCCGGGGTCAGCTTGAACCCCCCCTCTGGTCCCAGAAGGGCAAGGTGAGTGTTTTGCTGCAGAACATATTACAGTCATGTGATAGAATGTTAAAATTAGTCAGTAACATTTCAAACATCCAAATCCATGAAGAATAGAATGAAAATTAAAATTACTTGTCCTCAAAGCCATGCAAGATGTATATTAGTTTTTTGATTACTGCCGAGGATCCATTGGTGAGCAGGTCATGTAATGCTAAATCTGTTCTGATGGAGAAACAACAGATTCTAATTTTTGCTTGTTGACACATTGCAAATTAATGCTAAAAAATGTTCCTTGTTTGAACTAAGAAGCAAAGTTTAGTTTGATTATTACTCTGTGTGTTTGCTTAACAGGGTAAAGTCTTCCCTAAGCTCCGTAAGAGGAACAGCACGGCCCGTTTAGTAGATCAGGACGGAGATGGAGAGGAGCAGATCGCTGCAGACTACGTTTTTCGCATCGTCTATCCGGGGCACCGTCACGACTCAAGTGAGTCTCAGCAGAAATGTGCCTGTCCTCTTCACACATACAGTATCTGTCTATCCATCCATCTATCCACAATGACCCTAAAACTTCAAAGCCAGTCATTAAAATGCCTGAATCTTGCATAATAATTAAGTGTGAATTAAGCATCCAAAAGTACTTTTTTGGGGCCAATCTACATCTGAAAACCCTATTGGTGCTCCAATATCCATTACTCACAGCCACTGTTCAGCCAGACCTGATTTCCCTGATGTGTGAACGCTGAACAGGGCTGCATCAGACACCATCCCCGCATATCATTGTTGTCTGTGTTTTGTTCTCACTCTTCTGTGGAACATAACAGCCGTTGTGGAGGCTGCTGGGAAGGTTGTGAGTATTTGACGCAGCCTTTAGTTTTTCAACTCTTCTGACTGGGATGACAGTGTTCCTTTTTATATCTGTGTATGTATGCACTGTCTCGTTCTTCAGTTAAAATATCAAAAACATCCTTAAAACAAGATTCATTTCCTTGAGAAGCACAATTGCTTAAGATTTCAAGCCTTGTTATCTCGATTTACCTTTTAATTCAATAAATAATAATTAAATATTTTTTAAAACCCTTTTTTATTATTAATTTAAAATTCATTTTAAGATTTTAATTGTAAATTTAGGATGGCATGCTTTTTTTATCATAAATGTAAAAAAAAATGAAATAAACTTTTTAATTTAAATTTAAAATCAATTAAATTTAGAACAAGTAGAAACAATTAAAATAACGAAAGTTTTGTCCTTTATAAAAAAATATCGAATCAGATCTGATTTTCTGCTTTTTCGCATCCGTGGCAAGCATTTGGATCGTAAAAGATGACAAATCCGGAAAAAAACATGAAAAAACGCATAGGAAAGTTTCGGACGCGGTATGCAATGGCCTTGAATATGGTATGCAGTTGTGCTCGTTTTTAAGCATGTTTATATATTTTGCTAAAAAACAAGGGAAACTTTTTTTTTTTTTGCAGTGTGTGTGACTGGAACGTGACTTTGCTTCAGAGGCGGATGCTAAACTGTGTTCTTTTATTGCCCAAGCAGTCACTATAAACTACCACCACACCACGGGCAGTCGTGCGCCCTCTCTGGACGACGATGAGGAGGAGGAAGATAGACTTCACGCTATGATCTCTATGATCTGCTCACGGAACCTCACAGATCCTAATGTCATGAAAGGTTTTTATCACCAGTGGCTCACTTCATTCTCCCTCTTTCCTTTAATTCTTCCTCTCCTCCCACTTTCCTTCCATCCAAACTGTTACCTGGTCCCCACAAGCATTGACCCAGCAGTGCGGCCGATTGTCGGTCAGCGAGGGCAGATTGAGACACAGTAGGCGCCTCGGGTGTCATGGTTCACTTGTCACTCTTAAAGTTGTTGACCTGATCTCTATGCTTGTAACCATGGTGATATTTGCTGCTAGGTCAAGTGGCACAAGACCCTGAGTGTGTGGAGCACACGTGCATTTCATCGCACAAGGGAACAAGGGATATATGAAAGGTTACTAAACACCACAAGAACCACAAGAACTTTACGTACTGTAAAGTGTGTAAAAATGTGCATTACAACAGTATGCCAGTGTTGAATCATAAATTTGTCTTAAATTCGTCCACCCACTCCCATGTTGCTTATTATAATAATTTAAATGTAGCAAATATAGTATAGTAGTATTATATTAATTGAAACAAATCAATTATTTTGTTAAATTGTTAATAGTTTCAACCTAAAATAATCATTGATTTTTATTTCCTTCATTTGAATATTGAAACATTTATCATTTGAATTTATTTTCTTTCAATCTTAAAGGTAATTAATTGTACAACATGCATGTACCATATGATAACAAATCCATTTAGTTAAAATTAGTAGTTCTAACCAAAAATAATATTATAGTTATTGGTTTTATTGACATAATTTAAAATAGGATTTAAAAAAATATTTTATGTATTATGTTAAATGTAATAAATTGTTGATATAAATAAAATAAATATGTATATATGTTTTTAAAAAAATCTTTTTTTCTAAAATGTGTATAGTTTTAAGCCAAAATAACCAGGTCAGAAATGCCAAATGATTGATTTTATTTACATAATTTGAATGTTGAAACTTTATTAATTACTTTATTATTTGTTGAAAATTTTATATTTTTATACTTATTCTTATTTTATTTTTTTATTTATTAAATGTAGTGCTGTCAAATGATTAATCACGATTAATCGCATCCAAAATAAAAGTTTTTCTTTACATAATTTATGTGTTTATGCTGCGTTTATTTATTATGTTTCTATTAAAACGCACACAAACAGTATATATTTTGAAAGTATTTACATATAAATGCATTTATACATTTATTTTCTTATGTTTGATACTATATCTAA